>ML102542.1:0-25040 GCA_003697995.1 Taxidea taxus jeffersonii | reverse complement strand
AAAAGAAAAGAGAAAGGACCCAAATAAATAAAATCATGAATGAAAGAGGAGAGATCACAACCAACACCAAAGAAATACAAACAATCATAAGAACATATTATGAACAACTCTATGCCAACAAATTCGACAATCTGGAAGAAATGGATGCTTTCCTAGAGACATATAAACTGCCAAAACTTAACCAGGAAGAAATAGAAAACCTGAATAGGCCCATAACCAGTAAGGAGATTGAAACAGTCATCCAAAATCTCCAAACAAACAAAAGCCCAGGGCCAGATGGCTTCCCAGGGGAATTCTACCAAACATTTAAAGAAGAATTAATTCCTATTCTCCTGAAACTGTTCCAAAAAATAGAAATGGAAGGAAAACTTCCAAACTCATTTTATGAGGCCAGCATCACCTTGATCCCCAAACCAGACAAGGATCCCATCAAAAAAGAGAATTACAGACCAATATCCTTGATGAACATAGATGCGAAAATTCTCACCAAAATACTAGCCAATAGGATCCAACAGTACATTAAAAGGATTATTCACCACGACCAAGTGGGATTTATTCCAGGGCAGCAGGGTTGGTTCAACATCCGCAAATCAATCAATGTGATACAATACATTAACAAAAGAAAGAACAAGAACCATATGATACTCTCAATAGATGCTGAAAAAGCATTTGACAAAGTGCAACATCCCTTCCTAATCAAAACTCTTCAAAGTGTAGGGATAGAAGGCACATACCTCAATATTATCAAAGCCATCTATGAAAAACCCACTGCAAGTATCATTCTCAATGGAGAAAAACTGAGAGCTTTTCCGTTAAGGTCAGGAACACGGCAGGGATGTCCGCTATCACCACTGCTATTCAACATAGTACTAGAAGTCCTAGCCTCAGCAATCAGACAACAAAAAGAAATTAAAGGCATCCAAATCGGCAAAGAAGAAGTCAAACTATCGCTCTTTGCAGATGATATGATACTATATGTGGAAAACCCAAAAGGCTCCACTCCAAAACTGCTAGAGCTTGTACAGGAATTCAGTAAAGTGTCAGGATATAAAATCAATGCACAGAAATCAGTTGCATTTCTTTACACCAACAACAAGACAGAAGAAAGAGAAATTAAGGAGTCAATCCCATTTACAATTACACCCAAAACCATAAGATACCTAGGAATAAACCTAACCAAAGAGGCAAAGAATCTATACTCAGAGAACTATAAAGTACTCATGAAAGAAATTGAGGAAGACACAAAGAAATGGAAAAATGTTCCATGCTCATGGATTGGAAGAATAAATATTGTGAAAATGTCTATGCTACCTAAAGCTATCTACACATTTAATGCAATGCCTATCAAAATCCCATCCAATTTTTTCAAAGAAATGGAACAAATAATCCTAAAATTTATATGGAACCAGAAAAGACCTCGAATAGCCAAAGGAATATTGAAAAAGAAAGCCAAAGTTGGTGGCATCACAATTCCAGACTTCAAGCTGTACTACAAAGCTGTCATCATCAAGACAGTATGGTACTGGCACAAAAACAGACACATGGATCAATGGAACAGAATAGAGAGCCCAGAAATAGACCCTCAACTCTATGGTCAACTAATCTTTGACAAAGCAGGAAGGAATATCCAATGGAAAAAAGACAGCCTCTTCAACAAATGGTGTTGGGAAAATTGGACAGCCACATGCAGAAAAATGAAACTGGACCATTTCCTTACACCACACACGAAAATAGACTCAAAATGGATGAAGGACCTCAACGTGAGAAAGGAATCCATCAAAATCCTTGAGGAGAACACAGGCAGCAACCTCTTCCATCTCAGATGCAGCAACTTCTTCCTAGGAACATCACCAAAGGCAAGAGAAGCAAGGACAAATATGAACTACCAGGACTTCATCAAGATCAAAAGCTTTTGCACAGCAAAGGAAACAGTCAACAAAACCAAAAGACAACTGACAGAGTGGGAGAAGATATTTGCAAACGACATATCAGATAAAGGGCTAGTATCCAAAATCTACAAAGAGCTTAGCAAACTCAACACCCAAAGAACAAATAATCCAATCAAGAAATGGGCAGAGGACATGAACAGACATTTCTGCAAAGAAGACATCCAGATGGCCAACAGACACATGAAAAAGTGCTCCTCAACCCTGGGCATCAGGGAAATACAAATCAAAACCACAATGAGATACCACCTCACACCAGTCAGAATGGCTAAAATTAACAATTCAAGAAATGACAGATGCTGGCAAGGATGTGGAGAAAGGGAAACCCTCCTCCACTGTTGGTGGGAATGCAAGCTGGTGCAACCACTCTGGAAAACAGCATGGAGGTTCCTCAAAAAATTGAAAATAGAGCTACCTTATGACCCAGCAATTGCACTACTGGGTATTTACCCTAAAGATATAAACGTAGTGAACCGTAGGGGCACGTGCACCCGAATGTTTATAGCCGCAATATCCACAATAGCCAAGTTATGGAAAGAACCTAGATGTCCATCAACAGATGAATGGATAAAGAAGAAGTGGTATATATATACAATGGAATACTATGCAGCCATCAAAAGAAATGAAATCTTACCATTTGCGATGACATGGATGGAACTAGAGCGTATTATGCTTAGCTAAATAAGTCAACTGGAGAAAGACAACTATCACATGATCTCCCTGATATGAGGAATTTCAGATTCAATGGGGCTGGGGGTTAAGGTGGTAGGAAAAGAAAAAAATGAAACAAGATGGGATCGGGAGGGAGACAAACAAAAAGAGACTCTTAATGTCATAAAACAAACTCAGGGGGGTGGAGAGGGAGAGGGGTTTGGAGAGGGTGGTGGGGTTACATTATATGCTTAAATAAAAAATCTTAAAGAAAAAAACAGAAAAAAAGACATTTTTTTCTTTATGATATTCCCATTATCTACAGTTTCAATAATGTAATATCTTTTCTGATTCTGTTCTTATTTTCATCTTGTAATTTTCATCACAAAGTTTGGTTTTGTGATATGTTTTGTAGAAACTGACTGTTAAGACAGATCCCTTATTATTTTATCTATGAAAATTCTTTCAGTTTGCTTTTAAATTAAATTATTGTGCAAAGGAAAAAAAAAAGAAACTGTCAGTTCCCACAGTTTCAGAGTTAGTTTCTACAGTTTCAAAGCTGTCAAGGGACTGTCCTTCTACTAACATCCTTCCTGAAGTTAGAAGCATTTTCAACTGCAGCTGACAGTGTGGATGCCTGCAAAATGTGCTTTTCAAATGTACGTATTAGAAGCCCAAGAAAAGTGCCATGCACTGAATTCACATTTTCAAATCTGCCAAGAGACTGTCTTTGTACTATCTTCTTTCTAGAAGTGGGAACCATTTTGCATGCTCAATTAATGTGTGGGTGCCTGCAGAAATAACCCTGCATGCCATTCTATTATCACAGCATGCTGTGGAGAAAATTCCATTCAATGAACATCTGCTCTCTTGAATAGAGTGCATTTCCCACAGTGTCTGATAATGTTAGGAAAGTGCTAAGGGGTGTGTGATAACCTTGACTCTGAGAAAGAGCACTATGAGGAAAGTGCTATATGCTTAAACCTGATTCCACAAGTCTGTGTAGAATACACATTTCAGGGAACACCTTGATGAAATAAAGGAAACTCCTCAAACATATGTGTGGGTGCTTTACAGAATCCTAAAAAAAAAAAAAAAAAAAAACAAAACAAAACAATGTAGGGTTAGGGTTAGGGACTATGAACATGGTAGGCCTGACCTGCCATCACTGAAGCAGACTCCCAGGGTGGGTGAGGTGAGGGTGGTGTTCAGGAGGCACATTTGTCTAAGGTTAAGATGCCAGAGTGGCCACCGAATATGGAGGTGTCATCATGGAGATGTGTCACTTTCTTCTATTCTTAGGATTCCACGGAGCTCCCAAAGTCATAGATTCCTCCCAAGCAAAAGCCTGAGGCCTGTGGTTGACTTAGGGATCCCCAAACTGGAAGGCTTTGGAAGCCAGTCCTCTCAGGATGGAATCCTGAAAACCCAAACTACAGTTAGGGTTAGGGCCTAGGGTCATGGCTGGCCCAATCAACTGGCACTGAGGTGGGCTTCAGGTGGGCTGAGTTGAGGGCGGGTGGCAAGTCGTGCATCAGGCTCTGGATTTGTGGCCAGGCAGGTCAGCAATAGTGCGGGTGGCCTCAGGAAGGCATGCAGGTTTCCCCCGATCTGAGGGTTCTGCACAGGTCTAAATGGAAAGGTTTCCTCTATGGAACAGGGACAGTACTTAGATTTGGCTCAGGGGTCCTGAAACAGGAGGGCATGGGTGTCAGGCAACTAGGGACAGAAGCCTGAAAACCTAAACTACGGTTAGGGTTAGAGCTGAGGGAAAAAGTAGGCCTGATCTGCCAGAGTGCATGTGGGATTGCCCAATGGCTGAGTTGAGAGTGTAGGTCAGGAGGCATGCTGGTTTCTCCCCCGCTCAGGGTTTTGGGCAGCTCCAAACAGCAGGGTTTCCTCCTGCATGAGAGGTGGAGCCCAGGGGTGAGTCTCATGCTTCCCCAATTGGGAGGAATTGAGAGCCTGGCCTCTAGGGTCAGAAGCCTGAAAACCCAACCTAGGGTAAGGTTTAGGTCCTAGTAGCATGACTAACACAATCTGCCAGTGCTGAGGCGGACTCCCTGGAAGGCTGAGTTGATGGCGTTGTTCAGGCATTAGGTCAGGCTCCAGGATTGTGGCCCAGGGGTCTGCCAAAGATGGGGTGGTGGCATCAGGGTGCATGAATGTTTTTTTTCCCACTCTGAGGTTTCTACATCATGCCAAATGGCATGGTTTCCCCCAAGTGGCAATGGGAGCCCTGAGTTGTGAATAAGGGGTCCCCAATCTGGAGTGCTTGGGGGTCAAGCCTCTCAGGATGGAAGCTTGAAAATGCAACCTACGGTTAGGTTTAGGGCATAGAAACTGCCAGTGCAGAGGCAAGCTCCCCCCGACAGCTGTGTTGAGGGCAAGTGTCCGGTGGATCATCAGGCCCAGGTTTGTGGTCTGGGGAGCACCTATGGTGGGCGTGGCTTCAGGGGAGCATGCAGGTATTTTCCGCACTGAGGGTTCTGGGCAACTACAAGTGGCATGGTTTCCACCTGGGAGGGAGGCATAATAGCTGGGTGAGGCACCATTCCCATGTCTGGAGAGCCTGGAGGCCTTTGTGAAGTTCCAAAATGTACAATCTTATCCCTTGTGGCAGGCAGAGTCAAATTGGGAGAGCTTGGGGGCAGGCCTCTGTGGATGGAAGACTGAAAACTCAACCTAGGGTTATGTTTAGGGCCTAGGGACAAGGCAGGCCTGATCTGCCAGTGCAGAGGTGGTCTCCCCAATCACTGAGTGGAGGGCTTGAGTCAGGAGGCACATCAAGCCCTGGATTTTTGCCTTGGAGTGTCGCTGATGATGATGGTGGTGATGGCCTCAAGGGTGCATGCAGGTTTCTCCCTCTACGAGGGTTCTGTGCAGGTCTAAATGGCATGATTTCCTCCTGGGAAAGGCATGGTTCTGGGGTGTGGCTCAGGGCTCCCAAATATGGAGGGTTTGGTGTGTAGGATCCTGGGGTCAGAAGCATGAAAAGCCAAACTAGAGTTAGGTTTAGGTCCAAAGGGCACGGCAGGCCTTATCTGCCAATGCTGGGGTGGACACCCCCAATGGATGAGTTGAGGGAGGGTCTCATGAAGCATGCCTATCCCGGAATCTGGGACCTGGAGGAGTGCAGATGTTAGGGGTGGCCTTAGACGATCATGCTAGTTTCTTCCACTCTGAGGGTTCTGCACAGCTCCAAACAGCACGGTGTCATCCCTTGTGGAATACGGAGTCCTGGGGTAAGGCTCAGGCTTCCCTAATCTGGAGACTTGAGGACCAGGCCTCTGGGGGGAGAAGCCTGAAAACCCAACCTAGGGTTAGGTTTAGGCCTCTGGAGCATGGCAGACCCATTCTGCCAGTGCTGTAGTGGGCACCCCGGAGGGCCAAGATCAGGGCTTTTTTCAGGCAGTAGTCAGACTCTGGGTTTGTGGCCAGGGGGTCTGCTGAAGGTGGGGATGGCATGAGGGGACATGGAGGTTTCTCCCGCTCTTTGCAGGTCTAAATAGCATGGTATCCTCCTGGAAGAGGTGCAGTTCTGGGGTATGGCTCAGGGGTCCCGAATTGGGATATACTGGGGGCCAGGACTCTGGGAAAGAATCCTAAATCCAACCTAGGGTTAGATTTAGGGCCTAGGGACATGGCAATCTGGAACTGCCAGCGCAGATGTGGGCTACCCCAATGGTTGAGTGGAGGGCGAGGGTTAGGAGCCATGTCAGACTCCAGGTATTTGGTTTGGAGGGTCTCTGATGGTGCAGCTGGCCTCAAGTTCCATGCAGATTTGTCTTGTTCTGAGGGTTCTGTGCAGGTCTACATGGCAGGGTTTCCTCCTGGGAACAGGCGCAGTTCTCGGGTGAGGCTCAATATTCCCGAATCAGGAGGGCTTGGGGGCCAGGCCTCTGGGGAAAGAAGCCTGAAAACTCAAACTACAGTTAGGGTTAGGGCCTAGGGATAAGTCAACCCAGACCTGCCAGGACAGATGTCGGCTCCCCAGTGGCTGAGTGGAGGGTGTGGGTCAGGAAGCATGTCAAGCTGCAGGGTTTTGGCTTTGAAGGTCTCTGATGGTGCAGATTGTCTCAAGGGGCATGCAGATTTCTCCCTCTCTGAGGATTCTACGCAGGTCTAAATGGCAGGGTTTCCTCCTGGGAATAGGTGCAGTTCTGGGTTATGACTCAGGGGTGCCCAATTGGGAGGGCTTCAGGGGTCAGGCCTCTGGGGACAGAAGCCTGTAAACCCAACCTAGGGTTAGAGCCTAAGGACAAGGCAGATCAGAACACCCAGAACAGATTGGGCTCATCCAATGGCTGAGTTAAGGGCAGAAGACAGGAGGCACGTCAGGATCCAGGTATTTTGCCTGGAGTATAGGATGGTGAGGGTGACTTCAGGGGAACATGCAGTTTTCTCCCATGCTGGGGTTATTGGACAGCTGCTAATGGCATGGTTTCCTCCTGGGCAACAGGCGGAGTCCTGGAGTGGATCTTATGCCTCCCCAATCAGGAGGAATTGGGGTCCAACCCTCTGGGGTTAAAAGCCTGAAATCTCAATCTAGGATTAATATTAGGTCCAAGGAGAATGGCAGGACAGATCTGCCAGGGCTGAGGCTGGATCCCTGGAGGCACAAGAAGAGGGCATTGTTCTGGTGGCATGTCAGGATCCCGGATTCTGGCCAGGGGTCCTCCAAATATGGGGGTGGCATGAGGGGACATGCTGTTCTGAAGGTTCTGAAGAGAGCCAAATGGCACAGCTTCCTCTTGGGTGGCCGTGGGACTTGTGGGTTGTGAATCAGGGGTCCGCAATCTGGAGGGCTTTAGAGCCAGGCCTCTGGGATCAAGAGCCTGAAAACAAAACCTAGGGTTAGGGTTAGGGCCTAGGGGCATTAATGCCCTGATCTGCTGGTGCTAGAAGGCCTCTCCCAATGGCTGAGTTGACAGCATGTGTCTGCAGGATCATCAGGCCACTGGTTCATGGTCCTGGGGGTGCCCAATGTAGGGGTGGACTCAAGGGAACATGCAGGTTTTTCCTTCTCTGAGGGTTCTGCACAACTCCAAATGGCACAGTTTCTTCCTTGTCGGAGGCAGAATCTGTGAGGAAGCAAAAGGGTCCCATGTCTGGATGGCTTGGAGGCCAGACCTCTGGGGACAGAAGACTGAAAACCAAACTTAGGGTTAGGGTTAGGACATAGGGGCATTGCAGAACCAATCTTCTGGTGCTGAGTCAGGCTGTCTAAAGGGCTGAGTTGAGGGCCATGGACAGATGGCATATTAGACTCCAGATACCTGGCCAGGGGGCTGCCCACTGTGGGGGCCTCGGGGGTGCATGTGGTTTTCTCCCACTCTGAGGGTTCTCCATAGCTCCAATAGCACAGTGCCTACCCTTGTGGCAGGCGGAGTCCTGGGGTAAGGATCAGTCTTCCCCAATCTGGAGGGCTTGGGGGTCAGAGCTGTGGGGACAGAGCCTGAAAACACAACCTAGGGTTATAAGTGATATAGGTGATAAGGCAGGCCTGATCTGCCTGCATGTAGGTGGGCTCCCACAATGGCTGAGTGGAGTGCATTGGTCGGGAGGCAGGTCAGGTCGCGGGTTTTTGGTTTGGAGGGTCACCCGTGGTGGGGCTGCCCTCAGTGGGTCATGCAGGTTTCTCCCACTCTGAGGGTTCAGTGCAGGTCTAAATGGCATGTATTGGGACGCCTGGGTGGCTCAGTTGGTTAAGCAGCTGCCTTTGGCTCAGGTCATGATCCCAGCGTCCTGGGATCGAGTCCCACATTGGGCTCCTTGCTCGGCAGGGAGCCTGCTTCTCCATCTCCCTCTGCCTCTACCTGCCACTCTGTCTGCCTGTGCTTGCTCTCTCTCTCTAACAAATAAAAAAAAAATTATTTAGAAAAAAAAATAAATAAATGGCATGTATTCCCCCTGGGAAAAGGTACAATTCTGAGATGCAGCTCAGGGGTCCCCAATCTGGAGGACATGGGGGCCAGGCTTCTGTGGACAGACACCTGAACACCCAAAATGGGTTAGGGTTAAGGTTATGGTTAGGTTTAGGGCTTAGGGATGAGGCAGATCTGATATGCCAGCACAGATATGGGCTCACCCAAAGGCTGAGTTCAGGGCGGGAGTCAAGAGGCTTGCCAGGCCCTGGGTTTTTGACCTGGAGGGGTGAAGATGGTGGGAATGGCCTCAGGGGAGCATGCTTGTTTCTCCCGATCTGAGGGTTTTAGACAGCACCAAATGCCATGGTTTCCTCCCGGGTGATAGTCAGAGTCCTGGGGTGAATCTCATGTTTCCTTAATCCACAGGAATTGGGGGCCAGGCCTCTGGGGTCAGAAGCTTGAACACCCATGTTAGGAATAGGGTTAGATCCTAGGAGCATGGTAGGCCTTATGGACCAGTGTGGGGGCGGGAGCCCCAGAGGGCTGAGTAGTTTGTATTGTTCAGGTGGTACATCAGGCTCCAGGATTGAGTCCAGGCGGTCCACCAAAGTGGGGTTGTGACAGATGGCATGCAGATTTCTAATGCCATGATGTTTCAGCACAGGGCCAAATGGCACAGTTTCTTTATGGGTGGCAGCCAGAGTCATCAGTTGTGAATCAGCCATCCCCAATCTGAAGGGCTTAGGGGCCAGGCCGCTGGGGACAAAAGCCTGAAAACCCAATGTAGGGTTAGGGTTAGAGTCTAGAGACATGACAGCCCCAATCTGCCAGCACTGAGGTGCCATCTGCCAATGGCTGAGTTGAGGGCGTGTGTCTACAAGATCATCAGACCCTTGGTTTGTGGTCCTGGTGGCACCTAGAGTGGGAGTGGCCTCGGGGGAGCATGCAGGTTTTCCCCGATCTGACGGTTCTGCACAACTCCAAACTGCTCTCTGTCCTCCAGGGTGAGAGGCAAAATCCTATGGGTAGCGATGGGTCCCAAGTCTGAAGAGCTTGGAGGCCAGGCCTCTGGGGACAGAAGGCTGAAAACCCAACCTATGGTTAGGGTTAGGGCCTAGGGGCACTGCAAGCCCAATCTGTCAGCACTGAGATAGGCTATCTAAGGGGCAGATTTGAGGTCAGTGGACAGATAGTGTATTAGACTCCTGGTTTCTTCCCAGGGGGCTGTCCATTCTGGAGGTGGCCTAAGGGTTGCATGTGGTTTTCTCCCTCTCTGAGGGTTCTGCATAGCCCCAAACAGCATGGTGCCTACCCTTGTGGCAGTCTGATTTTTGTGGTGAGTCTTGGGCTTCCCCAATCTGGAGTGTTTTGGATCAGACCTGTGGGGATGGAGCCTGAAAACACAACCCAGAGTTCGGTTTAGGGACAAGGGGCAAGAAGGCCCGATCTGTCAGTTCAGAGGTGGGCTACCACGATGGCTGAGTGAAGTGCATTCATTTGTCAAGAGGCACATCAGGCCCCAGGTTTTTGGCTTCGAGAGTCACCGATGGTGGGACTTGCCTCAGCGGGGCATGCTGGTTTCTCTCATTTTGAGGGTTCAGTGCAGGTCTAAAAGGCATGGTTTCCTCCTGGTGGCAGGTGAAATCCTTGGGTGCAGTCAGAGGTCCCCAAACTGGAGGCCTCGGGGACCAGGAATTCTGAGGAGGGAAGCCTGCACACCCTAACTGGGGTTTGGGTTAGAGTTATGTGGACAAGGCAGGTCTGATATGTCAGCTCAGATATGGGCTCGCCCAATGGCTGAGTTGAGGGCGGTAGTCAGGAGGCTCCTCAGTCCTTGTGTTTTAACGTCTGGAGGGACGACGATGGTGGGGATGGCCTCAGGAGAGCATGCTGTTTTTTTTCTGCTTTCAGGGTTTTAGACAGTACCAAAGGCCATGGTTTCCTCCAGGGTGAGAGGGAAAGTCCTGGGGTGAATCCCATGCTTAGGAATTGGGGACCAGGCTTTTGGGGTCAGAAGCCTGAATACCAAACCTAGGGTTAGTGTTAGGTCCTAGGAGCATGGCAGGCCCGATGTGCCAGTGCAGAGGCTGGATCTCCAGATGGCCAAGTAAAGGGCGTTGTCCTGGTGGCGCATCAGGCTCCAGGATAGAGACCAGGCGGTCTGCCAAATTGGGGTGGCGACAGGGGGCATGCAGGTTTCTCCCACAATGCGGGTTCAGCGCAGGGCCAAATGGCATGGTTTCCTTGTTGCTGGCAGCTGAGTCCTGGGTTGTTAATCATGGTTCCGCAATCTAGAGGACATGGGGCCAGGCCTCTGGGTTCGGAGGCCTGAAAATCCAACCTAGGGATAGGGTTAGGGCCTAGGGGCATGACAGCTCCGATCTGCTGGCACTGAAGTGACCTCTTCCAATGGTTGAGTTGAGGACTTGTGTCTGTAGTATCATCAGACCCCTGGTTCGTGCCCTCAGGGGCACCTAAACTGGGGGTCACCTCAGGGGAGAATGCAGGTTTTTCCTGCTCTGACGATTCTGCACAAGTCCAAAATGCACAGTGTATTCTGGGAAGGGAGACAGAATCCTGAGGATAGGTGAAACGGTCCAAGTCTTGAGGGCTTGGAGGCTAGGCCTCTGGGGAAAGATGGCTGAAAACCCAATCTAGGGCTAGGGTTAGGGCCTAGGAGCATGACAGCAATGATCTGCCGATGCTGAGGTAGCCTCTCCCAATGGCTGAGTTGAGGGTGTATGTCTCCAGGATGGTCAGACCCCTGCTTTGTGGTCCTTGGGGGGTGCCTAAAGTTGGGGTAGTTTCAGGGGAGCATGCAGGGTTTTTTGTGATCTAAGGATTCTGTGAAACACCAAAAGGCAGTGTATTCCATGGTGGGAGGTGGAATTCTGTGGGGAGGTGAAGGGATCCCTAGTCTGGAGTGCTAGGAGGCCAGGCCTCTGAGGAAAGAGAACTGAACTCCCAACCTAGGGTTAGGGTCACAGCCTAGGGGCACTGAAGGCCCAATCTGCCGGCCCTGAGATGGCTGTCTAAGGGGCAGAACTGAGGGCAGTGGACATATGGCCTATTAGACTCCAAGTTCCTTGCCAGGGTCTGCACACTGTGGAGGTAACCTCAGGGTAGCTTTCAGTTTTCTCCTGCTCTGAGGGTTCTGCATAGCTCAAAACAGCATGGGGCTGACCCTTGTGACAGGCAGAGTCCTTGGGTCAGGCTCAGTATTCCCCAATCTGGAAGGGTTGGGAGCTAGAGCTGTGGGGACAGAACCTGAAAACACAGCCTTGGGTTAGGGTCAGGGTGAAGGGACAAGGCAAGCCGGATCTGCTAGTGCAGAAGTGGGCTCCCACAGTGGCTGAATGGAGTGTGTTGGTCAGGAGGCATGTAGGGCCCCAGGTTTTTGGCTTAGAGCATCACCGATGGTGGGGCTGGCCTCAGGGGGGATGCTGTAGGGTTAGGGTGAGAGTCTAGGGCATGACAGCCCCAATCGGCTGGCGCTGAGGTGCCGTCTGCCAATGGCTGAGTTGAGGGTGTGTGTCTGCAAGATCATCAGACCCCTGGTTCTGATCCTGGTGGCACCTAAAGTGGGAGTGGCCTCAGGGGAGCATGCAGGTTTTCCCCGATCTGATGGTTCTGTGCAATACCAAACCACTCGCTGTCCTCCAGAGTGAGAGGCAGATTCCTGTGTATAGCGAATGTGTCCCAGTCTGGAGGGCTTGGAGGCCAGGCCTCTGAGGACAGAGGCTGAAAACCCAAACTATGGTTAGGGTTAGGGCCTAGGGGTACTGCAGACCCAACCTGCCAGCACTGAGATGGGCTGTCTAAGGGGCAGAGTTGAGGTCGGTGGAAAGATGGGGTATTAGACTCCAGGTTTCTGGCCAGAAGGCTGCCCTTGTGGAGATGGACTTAGAAGTGCATTCAGTTTTCTCCCGCTCTGAGGGTTCTGCGTAGCACCAGACAGCATAGTACCTACCCTTGTGGTAGCCAGAGTTCTTGGTGAGGCTCAGGCTTCCCCAATCTCGGGGGCTTAGGAACCTGTCCTGTTGGGACCGAGCCTGAAAACACAACATAGGGTTAGGGGCAGGGCCAAGGGGCAGGCCCGAATGCCAGTGCATTGGTGGGCTCCCACAAAGGCTGAGTGGAGTGCGTTCATCAGGAGGCCCATTTTGCCCTAGGTTTTTGGTCTGGAGCATCGCTGTTGGTGGGGCTGGCCTCAGGGGATCATGCAGGCTTCTCCCACTCTGAGGATTCAGCACATGTCTAAATGGCACAGTTTCCTCCTGGACAGGTGCAATCCTAGGGTGCAGCTCAGAGGTACCCAATCTGGAGGGTTTGGGGCCAGGCCTCTGAGGATGGAAGCATGAACAACTAAACTGGGGATAGAGTTAGGGTTATGGTTTGGTTTAGGGCATCTGGACAAGGCAGGTCTGATCTGCCAATGAAGATATGGGCTCGCCCAATGGCTGAGTTTAAGGCATGATTCAGGAGGCATGTCAGGCCCTGCATTTTTGCCTTGGAGGGTTGCTGTTGGTGGGACTGGCCTGAGGGGGCATGCTTGTTTCTCCCGATCTGAGGGTTTTAGACAGCACCAAATGCCATGGTTTCCTCCAGGGTGAGAGTTGAAGTCCTGGTGTGAGTATCATGCTTTCATTATCCAGAGGAATTGGGGCCAGGCCTCTGGGGTCAAACACCGGAACGCCCATCCACGGGTTAGTGTTAGGTCCTAAGAGCATGGCAGGCCAAATGTTCCAGTACAGAGTCAGGTTCCCTGGAGGGCCAAGTAGAGGACTTCGTTCAGGCTCATGTCAGGTGCTGGGATTGTTGCAGGAGGATCAGGTGAATGTGGGGTTGATGTCAAGGGTCATGCAGTTTTTCCTGCCATGAAGGTTCTGCCCAGGGCCAAATGGTATGTTTTCCTTGTGGGTGGCCACTGGAGTCCTGGGTTGTGAATCAGGGGTCCCCAATCTGGAGGGCTTGGGGGCATGCCTCTGGGTATGGAAGCCTGAAAACCCAACCTAGGGTTAGGGTTACAGTTAAGCATAGGGTTAGGGTTAGGGCTTAAGGACAAGTCAGGTCTGATCTGCCATCGCAAATATGGGCTAGCCCAATGGCTAAGTTGAGGGTGGGAGTCAGGAGGCTCACCAGGACCCGGGTCTTTGGCCTGGAGGGATGAGATGGCGGGAATGGCCTCAGAGGAACATGCTGGTTGCTCTCGCTCTGAAGGTTTTAGACAGCACCAAATGCCACGGTTTCCTCTGGGGTGAAAGGCGGAGTCTTGGGGTGATTCTCAGGTTCCTTTATTTGGAGGAACTGGGAGCCACTGTTTGGGTCTGAAGCCTGAACACTCAAACTAGGGTAAGTGTTGGGCTTAGGGGTATGAAAAAATTATCTGCCGGAGCTGCATTGGCTGTTCCAAATGGCTAAGTTGAGGGTGTGTGTCTGCAGGATCGTCAGACACCTGGTTCGTTCTCCCCATGGGCAAATAAAGTGGGGGTGTCCTCAGGGGAGCATGCAGATTTTACATCTGAGGATTCTGCACAACTCCAAAAAGCACCGTGTCCTCCGTGGTGGGAGTCAGAATCATGCAGGTAAGCGAATGGGTCACAATATGGAAGGCTTGGAGGCCAGGCCTCTGGGGACAGAATGAAGAACACCCAACTAGGGTTAGGGTTAGGGCCTAGGGGCACTGCAGACTCAATATGCTGGTGCTGAGATGGGCTGTCTAAGTCGCAGGGTTGAGGGCGGAGTACAGGTGGCATATTAGACTCAGGTTTTCTGGCAAGGGGCTTGCCCACTGTGGAGGTGGCCTCAGGGGTGCATGCGGTTTACTCCTACTCTAAGGGTTCATCGTAGCTCGAAAAAGCATGGTGCCTACCCTTGGGACAGTTAGAACCCTGGGGTGAGGCTCAGGCTTCTGCAATCTGGAGGGCTTGGGGGCCAGAGGTGTGGGGATGGAGTCTGGAAACAGCCTTGTGTTAGGATTGTGACAAAGGCACAAGGAAGGCCTGATCTGCCAGTGCAGAAGTGGACTCCCACAATGCCTGAGTGGAGTGTGCTGGTCAGGAGACACATCAGGCTCCAGGTTTTTGGCTTGGAGGGTCACCGATGGTGTGGCTGGCCTTGAGCAGGCAAGCAGTTTTCTCCTACTCTGAAGGTTCAGCCCTTCAGAGGCTGAACAAAATACAAAACAGTATTTTGCTGTCCTGGGATCAGATGCAATTCTGGGTTGCAGCTCAGGCGTCCCAATCTGGAGGGCTTGTTTGCCAGGCCACTGAGGAAAGAAGCCTGAACACCCAACCTAGGGTTAGGGTTATGTTTAGGGTTATGGCTTAGAAACAAGGCAGATCTGATCTGCCAGTACAGATATGGGCTCACCCAATAGCTTATGTGCAGGCAGGAGTCAGGAGGTTCATCAGGTCCTGGGTTTTGGGCCTAGAGGGGCGATGATGGTGGGGGTGCCGATGGTGGGAATGAGCATGCTGGTTTATCCCCCTCTGAGGGTTTTAGACAGCACCAGATGCCACGGTTTCCTCCTGGTTCAGAGGCAGAGTCCTGGCATGAGTATCACGCTTCCTTAATATGGAGGAATCGGGGTCCAGTATTCTGGGATTCGAAGCTTGAACACCCAACCTAGGGTTAGGGTAGGTGCTAGGAGCATGGCAGGCCCAATGGGCCAGTGTGGAGGTGGGATCCTAAGAGGGATGAGCAGAGGGCATTTTTCAGGTGGCACATCGGGCTCTGAGATTGTGACCAGGAGGTCCACCAAATGTGGTGTGGCAACAGAGGGCATGCAGGTTTCTCCCACCATGATGGTTCTGCACAGGGCCAACTGGCACAGTTTCTTCATGGGTGGCAGCTAGAGTCATGGGTTGTAGACAAGTGGTCCCCAATCTAGAGGGCTTGGGAATTAGTCTTCTGGGAACGGGCATCTGAAAACCCCACCCAGGGTTATGGTTAGGGCCTAGGAGCATGACAGCCTCGATCTGCTGGTGCTCAGGTAGCCTCTCGCAATGGCAGAGTTGAGGGCGTGAGTCTGCAGGTTCATCAGAACCCTGGTTCGTGCCCCTGGTGGGCTTCTGAAGTCGGGGTGGCCTCAGGGGAGCATGCAGGTATTTCCCACTTTGATGGTTCTGCAAAACTCCAAATCACACGGTGTCCTCCATGGTGGGAAGCAGAATCCTGAGGGGAAGCAACCAGGTCCCAATTCTGGAGGTCTTGGATGTTAGGCCTCAGGGAACAGAAGACTGAATACCCAACATAGGTTTATAGTTAGGGCCTAGGGGCACAGCAGGCACAATCTGCCAGCACTGAGATGGGCTATCTAAAGGGCAGAGTTGAGGGTGGTGGACAGATGGTGTACTAGACTCTGGGTTTCCCGGCCAGGGGACTGTCCACAATTCAGGTGGCCTCAGGGTTGCATTCGGTTTGTTCCCACTCTGAGGGTTCTGTGTAGCTCTAAATAGCACAGTGCCTAACTTTGTGGCAGGTGGAGTGCTGGGGTGAGGCACAGGTTCCCCACTCTGGAGGGATAGGGGGCCAGAGCTGTGGTGGTGGAGCATGGAAACACAGCCTTGTGTTAGAGTCAGGGCCAAGGGACAAGGCAGGGCCTCTCTGCCAGCACAGAGGTGGACTCCCACAATGGCTGAGTGGAGTGCATTGGTCAGGAGGCACGTCAGGCCCCGGGTTTTTGGCTTGGAGGGTTGCCGTTGGTGGGCTGGCCTCAAGAAGGCATGCAGGTTTCTCCCTCCATGAGGGTTCAGCCCAGGCCCAAATGGCATGGTTTCCTCAGGGGTGGCAGTCAGAGTCCTGGGTTGAGAATCAGAGGTCCCCAATCTGGAGGGCTTGGGGGACAAGACTCTGGGGACAGAAGCTGGAAAACCCAACCAAGGGTTAGGGTTAGGACCTAGGGGTATGACAGTCCTGAACTTCCAACACTCAAGTGGCCTCTCCCAATGGTTGAGTTGAGAGTGTGTGTCTGCCCTCCAGACTTGGGACCCATTCGCCTCCCCACAGGATTCTGCCTCCCACCCCAGGGGACACCATAAGCTTTGGAGTTGCACAGAGCCATCAGAGCAGGAAAAACCTTCATGCCTCCCCTGAGGTCACTCCCAGTTTAGGTGTCCCCGAGAGCACAAACCAGGAGTCTGACAATCCTGCAGACACAAGCCCTCAACTCAGTCATTGGGAAAGGCCTCCTCAGCGCTGGCAAATCGGGGCTCTCATGCCCCTAGGCTATACCAGTAACCCTAGGTTCGGTTTTCAGCCTTCTGTCCCCAGAGGCCTGGCCTCCAAGCCCTCTAGACTTGGGACTCCCACAGGATTCTGCCTCCCACCCAGGAGGACACTGTGAGGTTTTGAGTTGTGTAGAACCATAATCCTGGAGGCTGACATGCCTCCTGACCAATGCACTCCACTAAGCCATTGGAGGAGCCCACCTCTTCATTGGCATATCAGACCTGCCTTGTCCCTTGGCCTGACCTTAACACAAAGCTGTGTTTTAAGGCTTTGTCCCCACATATCTGGCCCCCAAACCCTCCAGATTGGGGAAGCCTGAGCCTCACCCCAGGACTCCGCCTGCCACAAGGGTAGGTACCATGCTGTTTGGGGCTATGCCAAACCCTCAGAGCAGGAGAAAAATGCGTGCACCCTTGAGGCAACCTGCATAGTAGGCAGCCCCCTGGCCAGGAACCCAGAGTGCAATACGCCATCTGTCCACCACCCTCAACTCTGCCCCTTAGGCATCTCATCTCAGTGCCAGGAAATTTGGTCTGCTGGGACACTAGGCCCTAACCCAAACCCTAGGTTGGGTTTTAGGCCTTCTGGACTCCAAGCTCTCCAGACTGGGACACATTTGCCTCCCCGCAGAATTTCACCTCCCTGCAGGATTCCACCTCCCAACCTGGAGGAAACCGTGACATTTGGAGTTGCGCAGAATCCTCAGAGCGGGAGAAACCAGCATGCTCCTCTGGGGCCATTCCCACCATCATCGCACCTCTAGGCTGAAAACCCAAGGCCTGATGACACTCCTTACTCCCACCCTCAACTCAGCCATTGTGTGAGCCCATATCTGCTTTGGATGATCAGACCTGCCTTGTCCCTAAGATGTAACACTAACCCTAACCTGAACCCAAACCCAAAACCGTATCTAAATCCTAGGTTGGGTGTTCAGGCTTCCATCCTCAGAGGCCTAACACCAAACCCTCCAGATTGAGGACCACTGAGTTTCACCCAAGAAGTACACCTGTTGCCAGGAGGGAAACATGCCAATTAGACCTCTGAAGAACCCTCAGAGCAGGTAAAACCTACATGCCAGCCACACCATTAGTGAATTGCCAAGCAAAACCCCCACAGCCTGACATGCCTCCTGAACAAAGCACTCCACTCAGCCATACTGGGAGCCCATCTCCACTCTGGCAGAACAGGCCTACCTTGTACTTTGGCCCTGACCCTAACTCAAGGTTGTGTTTTCAGTCTCCATACCCACAGGTCTGGTCCCCAAACCCACCAGTTTGGAGAAGCCTGAGCCTCACCCAAGGACTCTGCCTGCCAAAAGTATAGGCAATGTGCTGTTTGGAGCTACACAGAACTCAGAGCAGGAGAAAACCGCAGCACCCATGTGGCCAGCTGCACTGTGGGCAGCAACCCTGGCCAGAAACCCGGAGTCTAATACACCATCTGTCAACCACCTTTAACTCTTCCCCTTAGAATGCTCACCTCATTTTCGGCAGATTGAGCCTGAAGTGCCCCTTGGCCCTAACCTTATCCCTAGGTTGGGTTTTCAGCCTTACCTGGCCTCCGGCCTTCCAGACTTGGGTCCCTTTTGCCTCCCTGCAGGATGCTAATTCCCACCACAGAGGACACCGTGCTTTTTGGAGTTGCACAGATCCATCAGAGTAGGAACAACTGTATGCTCTCCTGAGGATACTCCCTCTTTAGGCACCCCCAGGACCATGAACCAGGGATCTGATGCTCATGCAGACACACGCCAACTCAGCCATTGGGAGAGGCCATATTAGCACTAGCCGATTGGCTCTATCATGGCCCAAGGCCCTAACCCTAACCCTAGGTTTGGTTTTCAGGCTTCTGTACCCAGAAATCTGGACCCCAAACCCTCCAGTTTGGGGACCCCTGATTCTGAACTGACTGTGACTACCACCCATGAGGAAACCATGCCATTTGGACCTGTGCAGAACCCTCATGGCGGGAAAAATCTGCATGCCCCCATCACCAACCCTACCTTTGGCAGACCCCCTTGCCACAATCCCAGAGAATGATGCACCACCTGAACAACGCCTTGCACTCGGTCCTCTGGGGATTACACCTCTGCACTGCCCATTGGGCCTACCATGCTCCTATGACCTAACACTACCCTAAGTAGGATCTTAAGTTCATTGACCCCAGAGGCCTGGCCCCCAATTCCTCTGGATTATGGAAGCATGAGACTGACCCCACGGCTCTGATTCTCATCCAGGAGGAAACCATGGCATTTGATGCTGTCTAAAGCCCTCAGAGCGGGATAAACCTGCATGCTACCCTGAGGCCATTCCCACCATCATCGCACATCCCAGCCAAAAACCTGGGGCCTGAGGAGACTCCTGACTCCCGCCCTCAACTCAGCCATTGGGTGAGTCCACATCTATACTGTCAGATCAGACCTGACTTGTCCCTAAGTTGTAACCTAACCCTAATCCTAACCCTAAGCCCAGGTTGGTTGTTCAGGCTTCCATCTTCAGAGGCCTGGCAAACAAGCCCTCCCAATTGGGGACCCCTGAGCTGCACAGCAGAATTGCACATGTTCCAGGAAGAAACTCAGCTGTTTAGACCTGCACTGAACCCTCATGGCGGGAGAAACCCGCATGCCCACTGTAGCCACTCCCATTGGCAGACTCTTGGCAACAATACCAGAATCTGATGTGCCACATGAATAGTGCCGTATTCTGGGCCCTCTAGCTAACCTTTCTCAGCATTGGCCCTGCCTGCCATGCTTCTAGGACCTAATCCTAACCCTTAATTGAGTGCTCAGGCTTCTGACCCCAGAGGCTTGGCCCCCAATTTCACCAGATAATGGAAACATGTATCTTGCCCAAAGACTCTGTCTCTCACCCAGGAGGAAACCATGGTGTTTGGTGCTGTCTAAATCCTCAGAGTGGGAGACCAGCATGCTTCCCAGAAGCCATTCCAAAACCACCACCCCTCCAGGTCAAAAACCCTGGGCCTGACAAACCTCCAGACTCCTGCCTTCAGATCAGCCCTTGGGTGAGCCCATATCTGTGCTGGCAGATCAGACCTGCCTTGTCCCTAAGCCCTAACCCTAACTCTACCCTTAACTCTAACCCTAACCTAGGTTGGATTTTCAAACTTCCATCCCCATAAGCATGGCCCCTAAGCCCTCCATACTGGGGAACGCTGATTCACAAACTAGGTCTCTGGCTTTACACTCGAGGAAAACATGCCATTAGGCCCTGGGCAGTACCCTCACTGCAGGAGAAACCTGCATGGCTCCTGACACCATGCCCATGATACCCGGTTCCCCTGGCCGCAATCCCAGAGCCTGATGCACCACATGATCAACGCCATTTACTCGGTCCAGTGAGGAGCCAGCCACCACATTTAAACATGGGGCCATTCCAAATAGCATACCCCCTCCAAGCCTGATGTCCGAGCCTCCTGCCTCTCGCCCTCAACTCTCATTGAGCAAGCCCGGATTTGAGCTGGCAGATCAGGCCTGCCTTGTTCCTATGCCCTAACCAAAACCTAACCCTGCCCTAACCCTGACACTACATTGGGTTTTCAGCCTTCTGTACCTAGAGCTCTGGCCCCCAGCCCACTAGACTTGGGACCCATTCGCCTGCCCACAGGATTCCGTCTCAGAGCCAACAGAAAACCATACCATTTGGAAATGCACAGAACCTTCAGAGTGGGAATAACCTGCATGCTCCCCTGAGGCCACCCCCATATTAGGCACTCCCCAGGACCATGACCCAGGGGTCTGACAATCCTGCAGACACACGCCCTCAACTCAGCCATGAGGAGAAGCCACCTCAGCACTGACAGCTCAAGGCTGTCATGCCCCTAGGCCCTAACCCTAACCCTTCATTGAGTTTTCAGGCTTCCATCCCCAGAGGCCTGGGCCCCAGCCCTCCAGATTGGGGACCCCTGATTCACAACCCAGGACTCTGGCTGACACCCATGAGGAAACTGCCATTTGGCCCATGTGCAGAAACCTCATGGCAGGAGAAACCTGCAGAGCCTGACTTGCCACCTGAACAATGCCCTCTATTTGGCCTGCCACTGTACTGGCACATCGGTCCTTCCATGCTCTCAGGATTTCACACTAACCCTAGTTTGAGTATTCAGGTTTCCGACTACAGAGTCCCAACACCCAATTCCTCCAGATTGTGGAAGCATAAGACTCAACCCAAGACCCTGCCTCTCCCCGAAGAGGAAACCGTGGTGTTTCTTGCTGTATAAAACCTTCAGAGAAGGAGAAAACAGCATGCTCCCCTGAGGCCATCCCCACCATTTTTGCCCCTACAGTATGGGGCCTCCGAACTGCACCCAGAATTACACCTGTTCCCAGGAGCAAGCCATGATGTTTAGACCTGTGCTGTACCCTCAGAGCAGAAGAAACCTGCATGACTGCCTGGGATGAGCCCACACTATGGGCGACCCAGCAAGCCAAAAACAAAGGACCTGATGTGACTCCACTGTGGGCAGCCCAATGGCCAGAAACCCGGGGCCTAATACGCCCATCTCAGCACCAGCACATTGGGCCTGCAGTGAACCTAGGCCCTGAACCAAACCCTAGGTTGGGTTTTCAGCCTTCTGTCCCCAGAGAACTGGCCTACAAGCCCTCGAGAACTAGGACACATTCGCCTCCCCACAGGATTCCACCTCCCGCTGCAGAGGACATAATTTCATTTGGATTCGCACAGTACCGTCAAAGCGGGAAAAAAACAAACAAACAAACAAACAAACAAACAAAAAAACCCTGCATGCTCCCTTGAGGGCACCCGCACTTTAGGTGGCCTCCAAGGCCATGAACCAGGAGTCTGATGAGCCTGCAGACACTCGCCCTTAACTCAGCCACTGGGATAGGTCACCTCAGTGTAGGAAGTTTGGGACTGTCATAATCCAAGGCCCTAAACCTAACCCTGTGCTGGGTTTTCAGGCTTCCATCCCCAGAGGCCTGGCCCCCAAGCCTTCCAAATTGGGGATACCTGATTCACAACCCATGATTCTGGCTGCCACTCTCGAGGAAACCATGCTATTTGGCCCTGTGCTGAACCCTCAGGGTGGGAGAAAAATGCATGCACCCTGTCGCCACCCCACCTTTGGCAGAAACCCTGTTCACAATCCCAGGGCTTGATGCAACATGTGAACAATGCTCTCTACTCAGCCCTACGAGGAACACGCTGACGCAATGGCCTATCAAACCTTCATGCATCTAGGAGCTAACCCTACACCTACGTTTGGTGTTCAGGTTCCAAACCCAGAAGCCTACACTCAATCCCTCCAGATGAAGGATGCATAAGACTTATCCCAGAACTCCATATCTCACGCAGGAGGAAATCTTGGAGTTTGATGCTGTTTAAAACACTCAGATGGGAGAAACCGGCATGCTCCCCTGAAGCCATTCCCAACATCATTGCCCCTCCTGGCTAAAAATCCTGAGCCTGACCAGCCTCCTGACTCCCGCCCTCAATTCTCATTGAGCAAGCCCACATTTGAGCTGAAAGATCAGACCTGCCTTGTCCCTAAGCCCTAACCAAAAACTAACCTTGAAACTACATTGGGTTTTCAGCCTTCTCTCCCCAGAGCCCAGGCCACCTAACCCTCCAGACTTAGGAACCATTGGTCTTCCTGCAAGATTCCATCTTTGACTCTGGAGAAAACTGTACCATTTGGGTATGCGCGGAACAAACAGAGCAGGAAAAACCTGCATGCTCCCTTAGGTTACCCCCATATTAGGCTCTCCCAGGAACATGAACCAGGAGTCTGACGATCCTGCAGACACACGTCCTCAACTCAGCCATAGGGAAAGGCCACCTCAGTGCTGGCAGATCAGGACTGCCATGGACCTACTACCTAAACCTAACCCTAGGTTGGGTTTTCAGGCTTCCATCCCCAGAATCCTGGCCCCGTAACCCTCCAGATTGGGGGCTCCTTATAAACAATCCAAGAATCTGGCTTACATGCCCCCTGTCACTACAACCATCTTCGGAAGACTCTCTAACCAAAATCGCGAAACCTGATCCCACTGTTGGAGGACCTCCTGACCACAATGCCAGAACAATGTCCTCAACTCAGGCCTCTGGGGAGCCTGCCTCTGCACTGGCTATCAGGGCTGACATGCTCCCAGGACAGAACCCTAACCCTAGGTTGGGTGTTCAGGCTCTGGACCCCAGAGGCCTGACCCCCAATTCCTCACATTGATGGAAGCATGAGACAACCCAGATCTCATATTCTCAGCCAGGAAGAAACCATTTCATTCAGTGCTGTCAAAAACCCTCAGAGAGATGGGATGCCTGGGTGGCTCAGTTGGTTAAGTGGCTGCCTTCGGCTCAGGTCATGATCCCAGCGTCCTGGGATCGAGTCCCACATCAGGCTCCTTGCTTAGCAGGGAGCCTGCTTCTCCCTCTGCCTCTGCCTCCCACTCTGTCTGCCTGTGCTCGCTCCTGTGCTCTCTCTCTATCTGAAAAATAAATAAATAAAATCTTAAAAAAAAATCTCCTTTAAAAAAAAAAATCCCTCAGAGAGGTAGAAACCAGCAAGCTCCCTTTAGGCCATTCCCGCCATCATCGCCCCTCCAGGCAAAAGGTTTAGGGCCTGAGGAGCCTCCTGACTCTTGCCATCAACTCAACCTTCGGGTGGGACCATATCTATGCTGGCAGATCCGACATGTCTTGTCCCTAAGACATAACCCTAACCCTAACCACCTGGTGCCCAAACCTTCCAGATGGGGAACTTCTGAGTTGCACTCCATAATTGCACCTGATCCCAGGAAGAAACATAGCCATTTTGGAATGTGCAATACCCGCAGAGTGAGAGAAACCTACATGCATCCCTGAGGCCACCCCCACTTTCAGTGCCCCACAGGACCACGAACCAGGATTCTGATGATCCTGCAGACACACGCCCTCAACTCAGCCATTGGGAGAGGCCACCTCAGCGCCAGCAGATCAGGGCTGCCATACCCCTACGACATAACCCTAACCCTAGGTTGGGTATTCAGACTTCTGTCCCCAGAGTCCTGGCCCCTGAGCCCCCAGATTGAGGACCCCTTAATCACAACCCAGAACTCTGGCTACCACCCATGAAGAAACTGAGGTATTTGGCCCTGTGCAGGACCCTCAGGGTGGGAGAAACCTGCATGCCCCTGTCGCCACCCCCACCATCAGAGGACCCCCTGACCACAATCATGGAGCCTGATGTGCTGCCAGAACAATGCCCTCAACATAACCCTCCAGGAAGCCTCCCTCTGCATTGACACACCAGTCCTGACATGCTCCTAGGACCAAACTCCAACACTAGGTTGGGTCCTCAGGCCTGGGACCACAGAGGCCTGAACCCCAGTTCCTCCCATTGAAGGAACCATGAGACTCCAGCCAGGACTCAGCCTCTCATCCAGGAGGAAACTGTTTCATTTGGTGCTGTCTAAACCCATCAGAGCGATAGAAACCAACATGCACCAATAAGGCCATTCCTGCCATCTTCATCCTCCAGACCAAAAGCCCATAACCTGCAGCTTATGGTTGGCAGCTGGCTTCTGGAAGATAGAAGTGTTGGCAGACTTCTGTGTGGACGCTGCAGGGAAATGGAAACAAATGAGGCGGGAAGAAACAGCAATGGACAGAAAGCGCTCAGCTTCTGTCCAGCTTTCCCAGACAACTGCAGCAAGTTTGGGGGTGGTGAAAGCAAGGGCAAGTTCCGGGTAGTGCAGAGAGTACACTAGTCAGCATGTGGTGATTGGGGGGAGGCCAAGGTATGTGCCATATTCCTTCCCCCGAGCAACAACACACTGGAGGAACTGTCTTTCATGCCCATCTGTGCTCCATGTTCTTTGATGGCCAAAGGCATAAGGAGAGTGGCCC
Organism: Taxidea taxus jeffersonii; assembly: GCA_003697995.1. Lineage (NCBI taxonomy): Eukaryota > Metazoa > Chordata > Mammalia > Carnivora > Mustelidae > Taxidea > Taxidea taxus. The sequence continues at coordinate 482 of ML102542.1, read as the reverse complement.
ATACTCCACTCTGCGAAGCAACGCTGGGGTAGAACGTCCCTCCACAGGTGTGACTTGTCTTCCTCTGGGGAGAAGCATTTTTCAACGTGTGATTGATAGCCAAAGGATGGGGCCATGCCCCTGAAACTGAGAAACAGTGGCTGTGAGAAAATGCCCTTCCACCAGCCACTTGGTTTCTGACAGCCACTTCGTTTTCCCAGCTTGTGTGAGGAAGCCTGGGGAAGGGGCCCTGCACTTCCCTCAAAGAAATGAGTGTGCATGGAGTGCAGCTTTGGCAGACAGCTTCCTTCAAGAAAAGAGGAATGTCTCCCAGTGTATGTGTGGACGCAAAAAGGGAAGTGCCATCTCCTGGAGTCTAGCGACCCCAGGGTCAGTAAGAGTTTCTTTCGAATAACCACTTCTTCCTAAAGATAGAAGCTTTTCAGAAAGGGCACGTGAGAACATATGGAAAATGATGTCCACTTATCTCTGAGAAATGCGTC
>ML102541.1:18507-45528 GCA_003697995.1 Taxidea taxus jeffersonii | reverse complement strand
CCGATGTGTGGCTCGATCCCAGGACCCTGGGATCATGACCTGAGCTGCAGGCAGAGGCTTTAACCCACTGAGCCACCCAGGTGCCCCAAAGTATGGATGTATTTTGAAGATTCAGCCAAAATCACTTGCTGGTGTGCTGGATTTTAAATGGAAGTCACTTAATCACGGAGCCAAAAACTTAGAAAATGATAAAGCACAATTCCTCTTATACTTCCACGTGTTTGTTGTGTATACCCTGGCCAATTATCCTGGATCTGAGTACCCTAACACACATTTTAACAGGTCTTTTAAGGAAGATTATGCAAAATGGCACATAGACAAACACACTGAACTGGTGTCTGGGTTGCCTGAAGGACCCTACGTTATGGGAATGTGAAGAGAGGAATGAGGGTGACCTTGAAACCATGCCAGGTCAAAGACGCCCATGCCCTTTCAAATGGCACGAGTCCTGAGGGAAAGATGTGTATGCTTGAGGGGTAAAGGCAGAAGCAGCAGCATTCTTGTATCCAGAGGAGTGGTCCAAAACCCAGCTGGCAAAAAAAAAAAAAAATAAGACATGAGAGTCTACAAACTGCTGCTTTGCTTTTAAATTCTGTTTGTATCTATAACCACAATCCCTCCAGTAAACAGAAAGGGTGTGGAATGAACTTCTGCCCACACTTTAGCATAGTAAGCATATATATACTCTTAACATTGGTGACATTTTCTTTAACCCACTTCAATGGATATAACAAATTCTGGTACTGTGACTTAACATTCCCTTCTCTTTTAAGTCTTTCCCACCACCTTATACTAACCTCTAACCATACTGGTTGCTAAATTTTACCAATCCCACAATCAATCTTCCAAACTTGCTTGTTGGTTTCAGCAACTATTTTATGTACCTCTGTAATCCACCCTTGGCCATCATCCCTGATGATTCAACATCATGTTACTAGGCTTTTTTGTCCTCTGGAAGCAGTCCTTCAACCCCTCCAAGTCAATGACCTCTCACATTCTTCTCCACTGTAGCTACTTATAAACACCTACCTGGACCTTGTCAAACTGGTTATTAATCAACCCATCAGAGCTTAAACTCTTAGTAGACCCTCTCTAAATACAAGATCTTATTTTTGTCACTTCAGAATCCACATTTCCACTGAACATTCTGCCCAAACTGTAGGGTACAGGCCCCTTCTGGTTGCCATGTTTCATTAGACAGCCAGGAATCCATGATCATCCTTTCAGAGGATAATCTTACCAATAAGCAAGAATGACCTTTTTCCCCCTCATTTCTCTTGCATATTTCCATTTCCTCTCCAGGGATGATCTCTGCTTTGTAGACACACATAATCATATTTCCCCAATCCTAAAAACAAACAAATCTGCTATTCTTCCACTGATGGCTCCATACCACCTCTGGCCATTTAAACCAGCCTGACCTAACTGCAACCATCATACACCTGCTGGTCTCTGAAGGCGGCCAGCAAACACACTAGTGTTTACAGCAACTGCTTAGATACTCAGAAGCTACAGCTCCACTCACTCCCATGAGCAATTTGGGCTTTGTATCTGAACTTGTCTCCTTCAGAGGTTTTTTTTTTTTTTTTTAAGATTTTATTTATTTGTCGGAGAGAGAGAGGGGGAGTGAGTACAGGCAGACAGAGTGGCAGGCAGAGGCAGAGGGAGAAGCAGGCTCCCCACCGAGCAAGGAGCCCAATGTGGGACTCGATCCCAGGATGCTGGGATCATGACCTGAGCCGAAGGCAGCAGCTTAACCAACTGAGCCACCCAGGCGTCCCTCCTTCAGAGGTTTAATAAAACCAAACTAGGTCTCTTCTGATGGACCTCACTACCTTGTGCTGCTTTAGCAGAAGTCCAAAAAGCAGGCCCTTTTCCTGGCCATGTAGCCAGTTGCCTTTACAGGCTATACAACCTCTCACCAAATGATGAGTTCATCAATGATAATTTGTGCAAAGACATATGACAGGTCCGTGGCCTGGTCTGCAATGAACCCAGTCTCCTGATATCCAGCCCAACACTTTCCTTACCTGTATTCCCAACACTGATTTCAGCACCCAATAAGGTCTTCTGATAGTGATAAAAAGGACTATGACAATCAATGCATAGAAGAAACTAGTATATAATGGATCTCCCTGTTTCTGAGATGACAGAAAAAGACAAGTAATTGGTGATCAATTTCTAAATGTTATTGTGTGTGTGTGTGTGTGCATATAGACAATGCTGTGTGATTTTGGCAAGAACTAACATTGTCACCTCTTTTATAATTATCGTGCCATATTTAAGTTAAACACCACAAAAATGGCTGCTGTGATGTTTCCTAAGAAATCATTTTAAGGCACAAATGCAGCAGTGAGTAAAAGAAAAACACAATCAGTGTTGTATCAAGGGCCATGGTCTTACATTAAACTATCATTTATTTAAGATACAGCTGTAAGAAAACTCAATGGTGGTGACATCTATCTAACTTCTAGAGGTAAAAATGAAAGGTTTACTTTTTATGAATTGCTGTCAATGTAAATTAAGCAGAGACCTTCCTGAAAGAACCACTCTGGAAAATAAATACATGTTCAGCTGAAGTGAAACAAACCATCCAGTTACCTTTTGTTGAATAAATATGGCAAAATTTACATGGATAGTACCAAAGGGATAAATTCACTTGCTACATATAAGGCACATACATAATTTGAGTTTAAAGTGAGCGTAAGTTATCAGTATCGATGCTGGTAAAATTACAAATTACTTTTTTTCCTAGAATTTTTCTAATGTTTCTAACATAACTATAACTTATAGTAGTAATGTTGCAGTAATTTTTTTGGCTAATGATTAGACAGCCCACAAAGTAAGTTCTAATGTAGGTATTTGACTTTTTTTTTTTTTTAAAGACTTATTTGTTTATTTGGGGCACCTGGGTGGCTCAGTGGGTTAAAGCCTCTGCCTTCGGCTCAGGTCATGATCTCAGGGTCCTGGGAATGAGCCCAGCATCGGGCTCTCTGCTCAGCAGGGAGCCTGCTTCCACCTATCTCTCTCTCTGCCTGCCTCTCTGCCTATTTGTGATCTCTGTCAAATAAATAAATAAAATCTTAAAAAAAAAAAAGACTTATTTATTTATTTGGCAGGGGTCGGAGATAAGGGAAGAGGAGAGAAGAATACTGAAGTCTACTGCTTTCCGAGTGTGGAACGTAACAGATGCCGGGCTGGATCTCATGACCCCAAGATCACAACCTGAGCCAAAATCAAGAGCTGGCTGCTTAACCAACTGAGCCACCCAGGCACCCGAGGTTTTGGCTTTTTCTAACCCCAACAGAGAATTAATGTTAGGTTTTATATTTGGAGAAATTCTGGGGAAAAAAAAGTAGATAGTATTTTTACACAGAACAGCTTCACAGAGAATAAAAAGTATAGAAAAGTGCTTTTTCAAAGATTAAAATTAGAGGGAACTCATCATTTAATTTTCTGGAAATTACTGCAAACAAGAGCAATTAGGGAGTACGCCAAATTAGTGCTATTTTGTATGAAAGAAATGCACTACAATACTTTCTAAAGGTCTATTTTACAGCCAAACTATATTTAACTACCCAATAAAATCAAATGATATGTTTCCACCTTATTTTCTCAAAATATCTTAAACCCACTATGTCTAAAACCAATTCTTAGATCTTTCTTCCCAAACTTGCCAGCGTTCAGAGTTCTGACTCTCCATGCATGACTCCGACATTCTTCTCGTCACACAAGGTAGACACCTAGGAGTTGTCCGTTAGGACCCCCTCTGCCTTATCCCCCGTTAACAATAGAACATTGGATGTCGTCATTTTTTACCTCTAAAATTTATCTTTCTCTCACACCTTACACTTTTCTCTCTCAACACCACCATCCTGGTACAGAGCTATCATATCCTCGACTGTCAGGTAAACTGCAGGAGCCTCCTGACCCGTATTCCACAACCACTCTTCCTGTGTTAAGTCCAGCACAGTCTATTTGTGGCAGGCAAAGAGCAATCATGAAGTCCCTCTCTCTCAGCAGAGGCATACAGGGTTTGAGACGCACACCACTAAACACACATTTACACTCCTGATGTGATTTCACTCCAGGTGTTCAAAACTTGGAAGAGTTGGCAGATTAGGGGGTGTAGATGTTAGGGTGACTTTCTGAATTGGTAGAGGATCATCTCACCAGCTCTAATTTGTCAAGTACTAGAAATCCTGGAACCAGATGCACAGACTGAGTCAAGTAACTACCCAGCTTGCTATCCATCTACTCTCTCTCTCCAAATTTTTACAATGAAAACTTTATACTGACAAAAAAAAAAAAAAAATGAAAGAATAGTGCTCCACTCAGATGTTTCCTGTTAAGTTCCACAATTCTTTCAATGTTTTCATGTTTACTTGTCTTTATTTCTAACTATGTTGTATTTATAGTTGCTGTTAAATCATTTGGAAGGAGGCGGACATCTCAGTCTTCTTCTCATGCCATCTAAGAACACATTGCTTATCGCTGATGATACTAACAATACCATAAAATCCTCTAATATACCTAATGTCCCCAAGGAAGTCTCTTTTCTTAGTTTTTTTTAAACCAATATAATGAAGGGGTTTTAAAAAAGATTTTATTTACTTATTTGACAGAGAGAGAGATCACAAGTAGGCAGAGCAGCAGGCAGAGAGAGAGGGGGAAGCAGGCTTCCTGCTGAGCAGAAAGCCCAATGTGGGGCTGGATCCCAGGACCCTGAGAACATGACCTGAGCCAAAGGCAGAGGTTTAACCCACTGAGCCACCCAGGTGCCCCATAAAGATTTTTTTTATAAGATTTTTGCTGTTAAATCTCTTTAATCTATTTCAATATTAAACAAACTCATCATCTTTTTAACCCATGCTAACCAAATTTCTAAAACATCTAGGCCAGGAGTCTTGTAGAATATCCCACCTTATACTGTCATTTAATTGGTCCTCCATTCTTACCTTCTCCACAAACTCAGAGTGTGATCTAGAGGCTTGATTATAGTCAGGTTCAAACTTTTTTTTCCCCCTTTTGCATAAATCCTGCACAGGCAAGGCTAGGAACTTCATATCACATCACATGCAAAGCCTCCAACATTAGGTTATAGTCACACCATAAGTAAAACTAAGTTTAATCCCTTGGTTAGAAGGGTAACCCTCCATTAGGAAGTTACAATTTTCTTCTGTAATTAGCACTTGGTGCCTAGTGATAATGCTTTGGTTCCATACAAATATACTATTCCCCAGCAGATGTTCATGCAAAGGTTTTAGCATCCATTAACAATATCCAATCAGTTATTAAATCGAGAATTAAAGAAATGGTGACTCTCTGTCATTCCTTCTCCTTAAAATAGCTAGCATTTTTTTTCTGTAAAGAAGAGCTTTTCTCCACATCATTCCTACCCCCAAGCATCACTATGGATTCATAGGTTTTAATTGCTTCCATTTGGGTTACAAGAAATCATAATCATTACTCTGTATCCTTTATGCCTCTATCCCATGATCCATAGTGCAACCAAAGGCATATTTCCTAAAAGCAAATCTTTTTCTCAACCTCTCTTTTTATCTCTCTCTCTCTCACACACATACACACACATTCACACACACATTTTAACACCTGAAGAGTTTCCCAGTGCTCTTAGGATAAAGGAAAACAATAACAACAACAACGACCTTAGCTTAGCCTACAAAGGCCTGTGCTTTGACCCCTGCTCACCTGGACAGCTTTGCTCCCCTGAAAGCTTGCTTTGCTCCCAGGTCCCATCTATAGCACACCACACTCCCTCCTCCCACACTGTGCACGATACTCCCCCACCTGCTTATTTCCAGGCATCAGTACTAGTCTTCAATTAATCCCTTTCTCAGAGAAACATTTTAACTACTTATCTGACTTGGCAGTACCTATGACAGATTTTATACTTATTTGCATGGTTATTTGCTTTATCCCTCTCTGACCAACTTGACTATAAGCGACATGAGAGCAGGAACAGAATCTGTTATTTTTTTTAATCAGGCACAGTGCCTAGAACATAGATGCTCATAGATACCCATTGAATAAATGAACAACTCAACCTGAGGCATGTGTTATTAATTATTTTTATACACCTTTGGAACTCTTTAGAGACAGAATAGATGTCCCTGTAAAAATGTCTAAACTAGCAATCAAAGATTCCAGAATTTATTATTGAATCCATCTGTAATTCACTAAAAAAGTAAAACAAAGCCTTAAACATACAAGGACATACTGCTGAACCACTGCTGTAGTTCTTCATTAAAAAAAATAATAATAATTTTAGTAATCTGGAATCAATGGGCTACAACTTGAAAAACAGAAATGCAGAAAGACCTCTACCAGATCATAAGTCATGTTTAAAAATAACTTTCCTTTCTTCTGTGGAATATAGAATTCCTTCTTAGAACAAATACACTGTGTCATAGCAAAAGTGGTACAAAATGATCAATTGGAGCTTTGATGACATTCTTACTCCTAAATTAGCTGAAGTATATTCTTTATTGGGTAGATCTGTATAGAGCTCTTTTGCTGGCTGGATTTTGAAATTTCAGCAAAGCAAATTCTCAACAAAAGATAAATGGATGCTAAAATATTCTTTCCATAGGTACTATTGTAACATGAATGCTAATACTCTTTACCCTGCAAAGAATGTAATAGAGCCTTAATGAAATGAACCTTAATAAAACAGACTATGTCATAAAGAATTTGGTGGAGGTCACTAAGCTTGTTTTCTTTTTTCTTGCTGAGAGTGATCAGACAGATTGGCAAACGCATACTCGGGTAGGAAAACTACCGAAACACAATACGGCTTCTAGTTGGTGCTAAAATGTTCGGTCCTGGTGACATACGCCAACTAGACACACGGCAGCAGGAGAATATATCCAGGCATAGTCTGCTAATCACAATTACTAATACAATTTCTAGATATGACTCAAAAATAAAATAAAAAAAAAGATACCCTGCTCTGACACCCCTTCTATTACTACCAAACTGCGAGCAAACACAGCATGTTGAAAGAAATGTTCCATTCTGAACTGGACTAGTTTAAATCTCTGGTTGCAAAACACAGAAGGCTTGAATCTCTTCTCTAGACACAAGAAGTGTGAAGAAATACTTCCATGAACTCTGTCCCTACGTGCCTTTGAGGCACGCCAGAGACAATTCAGGCTTATAAAACCAGGATAACAGCAACGACAACAACAACAAAGATGTTTTGCTTCTAACATCTGCATATGCTAATACAAATTTCTGTCATGTTATAAGTTGAAGGCTATTACACGGGGTAGGAAATATCCTTCCTAAACACAGACTCATTGTCACTGAGCGGAACAGCAAACTAGGCTAAAGAACTGTGGGGAGGCTCAACGTTTCTCCTGTTCTCTCTTTGTAATTACTCTTAGTGGTCAAGATTGAGTGATAGCTGGGAGCAGTGGAATTTTACCAATTAGAAAGAAAGAGCTCTTTACTGTGTGTGTGCATGTGTGTGTACTATATATACATATACATATATGTGTGTGTGTGTGTGTGTGTGTGTGTGTGTGTATTATATATACCCTGCCAGTAAATTTCCTAATCATACAGGAATTTTTTTCAGAAAGCAAGTTAATTTTATTCTCTGCATAAGTTTTGTCATTACCTATTAATGAAACCCAAAATGCAAAGCACAATCTAATCAAATTATGGAATGTGATACTACTCAATTACCATGTTAATTTTCCTTTCCCATATATTCATTACTATTCTACTTTATTAAAAAAGGTGTTCTTGTGAACACAACTGGTTGAAAACAAAGGGAAAAGCATCACAGGGGATGATCTGGGTTAGACACCGTTAGGGCTACAATGCTGAGCCAGCAGTCTCCACTTTCATTCCCATATGTTCAATAAATGCTGAAAGAAAAAAATCAGAAAAATGTTCTATGTATAGTGAATAAATATTGAGAGACTATCAGCGAGAATCAAAAATCTCTTGGTTAATTAGTAAGTAATTGATTCTTGGTTACTTCCTTGAAGTTAAAACCACCACCACACAGAATTACAGCAAAATAGTATGGTCATTGGTTTCAATTTGCTTTCTGATGCCTAAATCCCCTATTTGTTGGCAAACTCTAAAAGAGTTGTCTATCCCTTTTAAAATTTCCACCGGTGGAAAGTGCACTGCCTTTTAAGGAAGCCCATTCTAGCATCTGATAGATTAAATCGTTAAGAAGTTCTCATCTCTGTTGTTCTCATGTATCAAGTAGTCATTAAAGGAATACTCTGTACTAGGTACTAGGCCATGGTTTCAACATGTTCCTGGCCTTCTTGAGGCTTCCAGTCTAGTAGGACACGTAAATAAATAATCATAGAAAATGACTATATAAGTACAAATTTTGGTAAGTTATCTGAAGGAAAGCAAAAGTTGCATGGCACATGGTAATTTAATCCGAATCCAAAATAATTTAACACAGTATTGAATGAATCAGTGGAGATGTGAGGAAAGGCTGTAACAAACCAGAGGAGAAATCATTTAGGTCAGGGGATCAGGGATAGCTTCTTGGAAGAAGTGACATTTAAGCTAAGACCTACAGGATGACTAGAAGCTCACAGTGACAAGATCCAGGAGAAGGCCTTAGGAACTGCATAATGAAACCCTCAAAGTAGGAAAAATCGTGGCACCTTCCATCTCCTAAAATAATATTACAGGTTCAACAGCAGAATGGGGGGGTTGGCATGGGTGGTCTGAAAGAAAGCTGAAGAAGTTATATGTGCCTTGTGGTCATATTAAGGTTATTAAATTTTAGTCTAAATGACATTAGGAATCTACTGAAGAGCTTCAATCAAGGGGATGAGATGATCTGAGTTTGGTTTTGTTTGCTTGAAAACCATTCAGTCTGCTTTCCTGTAAATGGGGCCCTCCCCTCGTGTCTAGGGCTGGAGAGCAAAGGTCTCATTCCTCTTTTTCATGACTCTCCTTCAGGCAACCAAAAAAAAAGAGAGAGAGAGAGAGAGAGAGAGAGAGAAGCTACAAGATCTGAGCAAATACAGCCAGGGTCTCAGGGAAGGCTTCCCTGTGGTGACCACTCAGATGCCCAGTACTCCGGGGGCACTGCTGAGTTCCCACTGAATTGTGGGTCAGTCTACAGATCCTCCTGTCCCATGGGTATATGTGAAAACCTCTCTGGAGGCAGGACCCCACATGAATAGACTGACAGGAACTGACAGTCCAGGTGTAAGAGAACACAAGTATATGCCTAGAATTGTATCAAAGTGTGACTGGGATAATTATTTTTAGCCATTAAAGGAGACATTTTCCAAAGAACACAAACTTATCAGATGAGTAAGTCCTGGAGATCTAACATATGGCATGGTGATTATAGTTAACTATATGGTATTATATACTTTAAAGAGAATGGATGTTAGAGTGTTCTCACCAACACAACAAAAAATTGTAATTAGGTCAAGTGATAGATGTGTTAACTAACCTTACCAGAGTAATCACTTTGCAAAGTAAACATCTATTGGGGGTAGAGCTCAGGGGTAGAGCATTTGACTGCAAAGTAAACATCTATCAAATCTTAAGCTATCTACTACAAGTATACACCACATTTTATGTCAACCGTAATTTATTAAAGTTGGGGGAAAATGGCGACATTTTTGTGCATGAATTAGGAACTGAACTCCAACTACTTGTTCTATCTTTGACTTCCTCAAAATACTTTAAAAAATGAAAACTACTTCAGCCAAAAATCACTAGGGCACACTGGAAACGCATAGACTTGGAATCCAAATCTGAAGGTATTGAGCAGTTACCCTCTCTCTAGGTTCCGAAAGAGAAATCAAGCCAGCTTCTTGGCTGATCACATTGCGAGGACTCAGCACAGCTGCATAAAAAGCACTGCTGCAGTAAAGTAGGTCCTTTCTTAGAAATGGAACAGACAAAGCCTTTCATTTATTATTCATGGTGTCTTGTGCCCATGTCAACTCCTAATTAATAATTAAAATTAATCTCATTACAGAAGATTTCATTACAGGATAATTTAATTAAATGATGAATTGGCTCCCAGATGTTACCTTCTCTGCCATCTTTTAAATAATGCTGATGATGACACAGGGATTCACTAGGTATCAGTCGGGTCTTAAGAAAGTGAATTATTCATAGGGCTCTGCGATTCTGCCAATAATACATTATATTGATCACACATATGCATTATCCTTCTCCAAAGCCACATTTTCCCAAGATTTATGATGTTTTCACAAAGTTTATGAAGTCCATTGAAAATGTAGGATCGCCACTTTGTCAGTCAAGAGAATGTATCCATTTGGTAAAAATGTTAATCCACACAATCTATTCATTTTATAGGATAAGTATATAAAGGGGTCTCAGAATTATAAATCAGAAATATCAACTTCAAGATAACAATGAGGAAGAATGTATTAATCGTCACAAATGCAAAAAAGTTTGATTATAGAAAGTAATCAAACATATTAGGAATGAGACTTCGAAAATTTTTTGATTTCTTTATATAAAGCATATAAATTTAATTTAATTTAATTTAATTAATTTAATAAAAATAAAAATTTAATTTTAATTAAGTTTAATTTTTAATTTGCGAACCAACATAAATCACAATTTTTAAACACTTCCAGTTACCACATACTTCACTCCTATAAACACTCCTCTCACTGCACTTTGCACAAGATACACATCCTGCCAAATAAACATAAGAAAAAAATGAACCCCACTAACACTGACTTTCAGGGGATGAAAACATTTAAGAGCCACTTCTTCATTTACTTGAGAAAAATCTAGGCTTTTATGAATACGACAGTGTATGACAAAATATAGGTCATTCCAAATGTTATCAGCAAAACGTACAGGTTTTAATTATTCTACTTGGTTTACTTTAAGGATTCTAATAAAAAAAGAAATACCTGTAAAATCTCAGTCTAAACTGTGGTTTTTATTTCTACTTTCTCTAGTGGAGATCAGATTTTTATTTTTATTTTTATTTTTTTAAGATTTTATTTATTTGACAGAGAGAGAGAGATCACAAGTAGGCAGTGAAGCAGGCAGAGAGAGAGGGGAAGCAGGCTCCCTGCTGAGCAGAGAGCTGGATGCAGGCTCCATCCCAGGACCCTGAGCTCATGACCTGAGCGGAAGGCAGAGGCTTAACCCACTGAGCCATTCAGGTGCTCTGAGGTCACATTTTTCTTAACTTGGGATTTAGAAAATCGAGTTAGAAATGGTATATAATCTTCCCTCAAAAAGAAATCTATTGCTTTAGTACTTAAAAAAGAAAAAAAAAAAAACCTCATTGCAGTGAACTCATGGTATAATACTGAGCTATAATTACAAAGTGATCAACTGCGTTACTATGTCTTTTGTATACTGTGTTCACTGATCAGCAATATAAATAATGGAATCACAACATCTTGAAAAACATCTAGTCTATCTTCTATCCAATGTATGAATTCCTTAAACATCTAACAAGGAGATACTCTTGATGTATCTGTATCAGTGCAATGCATACATTTTTTAGGCAGCTTCTTTCATTTTCAATCAGCTGATAGGGCTAGAAAATCCTTATAGAGGTCCTCTCTGAATCACTTGAGATTTTCCACTCTCTTTCTTCCTTTTCTCTCTCCTGCCCACTCCACATTTTTCATTAAATGGGCAAGTTCCCAACTCTGGTCTCACTGATCCACCTTCCCCAAATAGCTCTTGCTCACTCCCTTGCATTCCAAGTATCTCCTCTGCCAACTCATGTCTTTTCTCCTTTAGAGCTGATCCCAAACACGTCACTCTGGGATTCTTTGACATCGTGTCACCATTCACTCCCACAAAGAATCTTGAATAGCCCTTATATGGTCTGAACCATACAATTCGTATACAAGTATACACTGTACTACAATGGCAGGTGTTAAGCAAATAAGACAGAGGGAGTTTGTAGGAAAACACCAGGCCTTCTGAGAAATACCAACTACTTAATTCTACCAATATGAACTAGGAACAGTTTTACAAGAAACCATTATGACTACAAATGCAACATAAAATCCATTATGAGCATACAGAGTTCCCACAAAAATAATTAAGTAACAACTCAACCAAGACTGGGTGTTTCTGAGATTTTTCTATTGATTGATCTCTGTGACTTGTTCTTTCATAGTAGACAGGCTACGATTTTCCAGAACTATAAATTTTTTTTAGTTGGGGAAAAATTATCATTTGACTTCAAATTCCTCAGCTAAAATTTCAGCTCATTTCTGAGATGGTCACGTTGCCATTTTTTGTATTTCTTGTTAGTTGCCTGTAAAAATTTTGTAGTTCCTCAATAAGTGTGGGCTCTAGACTGGGAAGGGATTTGCTAGCACATAAGAAGACTCTTAGGGTACATAATATTTATACTGGGAAAACAGACATGGGGGAAAATAAGCTCAGGAAAGTTTTAAAACGTTGGAAAGTTTGGATGGTATAAAAACAGACCTAATCATCAAATCACAGTATAGCAGAATTAATTGTCACCACTCCAAGAACTAGGAGGGGTTGCTGTTTAAAAGTATTTTGAATCACGGAATACAACATCAAAAACTATGGTGATTAACATAACCCAATAAAAAAATAAAAGTATTTTTTTAAATATAGACAAATAAGTGAAAGACACTTTGAAAACAGACTGAATAGAGAACTTTCCTTGTATTTGAGCGGGCCTCTATTTGTTGAGCTGATTGAAATATCCAAGTTCTTGTATTTTGTATCTGATGAGACTTGAAAACAAACATTCATTTTTATGAGCTAAATGCTTACCCATAATGGTCTAGTGTCTTCTGTAAACCTATACATTTATCAAAGCAATGCACTTTCAAGATCTTAAAATTCATCAGTATTAGGTCTTAAGAAACCTTGTTTTGGGGACGCCTGGGTGGCTCAGTTGGTTAAGCAGCTGACTTCGGCTCAGGTCATGATCCCAGCATCCTGGGATCGAGTCCCACATCGGGCTCTTTGCTTGGCAGGGAGCCTGCTTCTCCCTCTGCCTCTGCCTGCCAGTGCTCACTCTCTCTCTCTCTCTAACAAATAAATAAATAAATAAATCTTTAAAAAAAAAAAAAAAAGAAACCTTGTTTTGTTTTTGTTTTGTTTTTGAGAGAGAAAGAGAGAGCTTGGGAGGTTAGGGGCCAGAGGGAGAGAGGAAAAGAATTTTTTTTTTTTTAAGATTTTACATATTTATTTGAGAGAGAGAGAGCGCACATGTGTGAGCATGAGCAAGACAGCATGTGGGGGAGGGGCAGAGGGAGAGGGAGACGGAGAGGCAGGCTCCCCACTGAGCAGGGAGCCCCATGTAGGGCTCCATTCCGGGACCTTGGGGTGAAGGCTGATGCTTAACCAACTGAGCCACCCAGGTGCCCTGGGAAAGAGAGAATCTTAAGCAAGCTCCATGCTTAATATGGAGCCCAACACAGAGCTCAATCTCACAGCCCTGAGATCAGGACTTGAGTGCAAATCAAAAGTTGGACTTTCACCCAACTGAGCCACCCAAGCCCCTCAAGAAACAATTCTTTACGTGTTTGTGTAAAGAACAATTCTTTACATGTGTGTGTGTGTACATATACAAATATATGTACATATACATATACATATATATACATATATATACATCTGGTATTTCTTACTTATATCTCAATCCATACAAAACACTAAACTGTCTTTAATTAATGACTATATTTTTAACATATTTATCAGTGGAGGAATTCTATAAACTAATTTTAAATAAGTGACATATAGAAGATAGATTTTATTTCCATACATTTAAAAAAAATGTCTCCCTAAAAACCATCTTACTTAAGCCAGGTATTTTTTTTTCTATTTATAGAATGCTGATGGGTGGGGCATCTCGGTGGCTCAGTCAGTTAAGCCTCTGCCTTCAGTTCAGGTCATGATCCCAGGATCCTGGAATAGAACCCACACTGGGCTCCTTGATCAGCGGGGAGCCTGCTTCTCCCTCTAACTGCTATTCTCCCTGCTTGTGCTTTCTCTCCATCTCTCTCTTAAAAAAAAAAAAAAGAATGCTGACAGGTACTATCATTTACTGAGCACCTACTATGTGTTAGATTGTTACTTCTCTGAATACAGAGAACCCTACAAACATTCTATGAAATAGGTAATATTACCCCCATAATAAAGATAAAGACATGTAAGCAAAGATGATGTAATTAATTTGTCCACAGTCATACAGCTAGTAATAGTGGAACAGAGATTGAAATCCATGTCTATCTGACTCTAAGTACTAATAATAACATTTTTCAGGGGTGCCTGGGTGGCTCAGTGGTTAAAGCCTCTGCCTTCAGCTCAGGTCATGATCCCAGGGTCCTGGGATCAAGCCCCGCATTGGGCTCTCTGCTCAGCAGGGAGCCTGCCTCCCCCACTCTCTCTGCCTGCCTCTCTGCCTACTTGTGATCTCTGTCTGTCAAATAAATAATTAAAATCTTTAAAAATAATAATAGTAACATGTTTAAAGGTTCTAAGTGCCTTGTATGTACTAATTTTATTTAATCCTTACATAAACAATCCTATGGAATTGGTTACTCTTAATTGCACTATTTTAAGAATGAGAAAACTAGGCATAGAGAGATAAAATAACCTCCCACTACCAAGATACAAAACTGGGCTATATCCTCAGATAGTCCAGCTCCTTGGTATTCTCTTAGTCTCTGCTCTGAAAGCCTCTAATTTAACAAATGGTTATGTTGACTCTGTAAATGATCATGACCCTTATTAAAAGCCTACCAGTTTGAACCATAAGAAGGTAACAGTAACCAGGAGGAAGTATCTAGGAATTCTTCCTATTTTCCATCCTACCCAGCCTATCACCTGGATAATGCCCTTCTAGCTGGTCCTTAAGCATCTCGTTTTTTCACTCTCCAGTTTACATACATGTGAAACAGTATCTAAAGACTGATTTTGTAATAAAAGAATTACTATGACTCAGTATCTAGTCTCTTGTAGATACCTCCTAACTGGGCTGTATCAAATACTCTGACCCTAGAATTATAAAAGACAATATAGAAGCAGAACACCCTTGTACACCCTTTTGAATGAGGGGGGTGGGAAAGCTTGTTTTTATCTCCTGTAAATATCAAATTCCTCCCCATGTTGCTCCCTACATACCAAGGCCAACACAGAAGCCCACTGATCTTTTCTCTGGTTTTAATTTATTTATAATATCTTTGAGCACCAATTTTAAGTTTCCTTGAAAAATGTCTCTTAAGATCAATATTAACATAATTTTGATTTATATGTAATTAATAATAACTTTAAAATATAAGGATTTGAACAAAAAAATCAATTTTATATCACTACACTGAAAATGAAGCCACATAATCTCTACTTTGACAGAATTCACTCAGGGCCAACAGTGAAGGGTGAGTCTTTGGCAAAATCAAGGAACAGGGAAGATGGGAACCAACAAAAAAGCCAAAGAAGCCTGGTTCAGGCAGGCACTGAGAGCTCACAAAGGCTAAGTGATAGAACCAGACAGAATCACAGGAGACCAGGATGCCTCTAGTCCTTAAAGAACAGAGGGATTCAACTGAGGGCTACCCACCAACTAAGAGTGGCCCTTCAGGGTATGAGTATGAGGAAGATAATCAAGAGCTTTGGAGAAGAGTGAATCACCCTGTCCAGTCAAGAAGACTATGACCTGGTCTCAGCAGAGCAAGAGTCCTGTGAACATGAAGAAAACCCAGTCTCACAGCTATATAGTTTTGCCTAGTGTTTATTCAGCCCTACCAGACAAGTTACAGAAGTAGAATTCATCACACACGAGCCAGCTAATGGGTTGAGGTCCCCAGCCTATGTCCAGCTCTAGTCAAGACTGGCTCTGGAATTAGGTGGCTCTGAGCATGACTGCCTCCACAGGTGAGGGAACAAGAAAGAAGGGCCTAGGCTGCATACCTCTTTCCAATCTGAACCTATAAAGAAGGATGGAAGTTCCCTCAGGGTCTTCCAAGAAGGAAGTCTACAAAGCATAAGAGGCAGATAAACACCAAGCAGAAGCTTGTAGATACAGTATTATACCAGAACTAAGCACAAGACAGGTGGGTAATGACAGAGGAGGTCACGCAATTCCATGTGAGGAGCTAATGGCTCTGAGGGAGAGTTTGGATTGAAAGTGTGAGGTCAACAAACTCTCCAGTTTTCCTACAGCTGAGCTAACAAAGAGAACAGCCACACTCATTCCTTGCTTTACCCATTGCCTGTGGCTGCTTCCTTCTGCAGTGCTAGAGCTGAGTACCCACAACTGGGGCCACATGGTCACAAAGCACTTACTATCTGGCCCTTGATACAAAAAGTCTGCTGATTCCTGCCTTAGAGAAGTATTAGTGTTCCCAGATGCAACTTTATACATGGAAATGTGTAAACAATGAAAATTGAGAATTGTAAGATTTGAAGAACAGAACATAAAAATATTATACAGTCTCCACAGCTAACTCACACTAACCAGATGAATCACAGATGTGGATATAAATGATCAGAATTCTGATACTAACAAAATTGTCCACATCAATAAACTAGGATATTTCAGTTCTAACTCTCTCTCTATGTTTCTTTTTTCTCCACTATATCAACATGTTTATCTTCCACAAGATTATATTAGTTTTTTCTTCTTAGGCTCACAACCATCTCCCCATACAAATCCCACTCATTCTGGTCTCAATGTACATGCTGCAGTGATCACATTCTGCCCATTTTATGAATGGATGCCTGGTTGCCACAATGAATACTTTAGCTGGTGAGCTAACCTGGCATCCTAGAAATGTGCCATCACCTTTCAGAGATTAGACTACCTCTGTCAAAATAATTATTGAAATATTCTCTATAATTTTCCAGAAAAACTAATAAAACTTGAAAGAAGGGACTGGATTTATTAATATTTTAATGTTAGCTTATTTGTTAATGAAAACATTTCTTTAATTTATTATCATTATTAGGATCCACATTCAAGAAAGCTCATGCAATCTTTTATTCAACAAATATTTACTGAAGACCACTATGTGCCCTGAGCTGTCCTGGGGACCAGTCTAGACCAGAGAAATAACCCTGGGCTGGTTTTCTACCTTCTCCCATTCACAGAGCCTCTTTATTTTCCCAACACTTCAGACACATCGTGGAAGGATTTTCATTTATTTTACATGAAAAGAAATAATAATTCATTAAACAAAAACACTGGGTACCACTACACATTCTGTAAGAAACACTTCTACAATTAAATACTTGAAAACAGAGAAGTGTGAACAAAGTATTATATGATACTGGTCTCACACCCACAAAGATAACCCACAGAATTTTAAAGTCTTCCAAGTTTTAAAATTTATTCTGTTTCCTTCAAAACTACAGAAGCTGAAATGTTATTGTAAATAAAATGTCTAATTACAGATACTGTTCAAAATTATTTTGGGATGGCCGAATATAGTATAAATTCTCAGTCACATAAAGAGACGCACTGTATAATAAATAACAGGCTTTCCAAATTTAAGATTTCTAACAATATTTCTCATCCAAAGCCACAGAAAGATGGTTTTGACAGCAGTGGAGAGGCTATATGCATTATATATGAACTGGTATCCAGTTTTCTAGTTGTCTTTCAAAACTTGAAGGGTTGATTTTCAAAAGAAGCAGCAATGAGATTAAAAAATATTTGAATTTGTACAAATGGAGGTGACAATTAAAAAATGGAAGATGAGTTAAATATCAGGAAGTTCTTGTATTATCTGAGAAATAAGAGTGGCCACTCACATACCAGATACTACATCATGTAGCTTCTTATGACCTATAATAAGAACCCCGTGTATGTGCCACCTCTAGGTTTATAACCTGAGGGGAAACCATGAAGCACTTGTAACGTTACAGAAATAAGTGTGGTGACTCATTTATTATTTCTATGTTACTGCATAAAATTTCATTACTGAAAAACAAAATTTTGAAGGTACTGACCCTTTAATACATTCACTTTTAGTCTCCCTTCCTCCCCACCTCTCTCTGTCTCTCAGGCTCACGTTCATGAGCACACACGTGCATGCGTGCACACATACATACACACACACTCTTATCTTTACTTCCTTTAGGATCACATTATCAACTGTTGTTGCACACATGCAAAAACATACATTTATACTAAGCTCTTTGGTGATACCAATATTCTAATTTTAACATAGAATAAAGGCACTGTGTTTGGATTTTATAACTGTTCCTATTAACCAAATTTTACATACTATCTCAGTCTTTAACACAGATAAAAATATTAACAAATAACATTTTATGCATAACTTGAAAGAACCAGTAGTAGAACCTTTACACTTTTGTTGAAATTCAAACTCAGAAACCGAGGCAACACTGTAGTTCAGAGTCTCAGAGCTCCTCTTGGAGCCACTTTAATTCTTAATGTCTTAATTACTTGCACTTATTAAATAATTGAAACTCTCTAACAAACAAAAGATGAGATGCCTCTCCTGCTATCTGACCAATATGATGGCATGAGCTTGCTCTAAAAAAAGAAATACAGAATTGTGTTGAGAAACTATGCTGAAAAATTTTTGAAGCCTGTATTTGTCATGGGTTTTTTATCTTTACACACACATGCACACATACACACATGGGTTTTGTACTCATATGTATGCAGAGATATAGATTTATAAAACAAAAATGAATTTTGTTCTGAGAAACTAATAGTATTCATATTTAGAAACAACCACTAGAACCACAGACCCTCAAAGATAATAATTAAAAATCATTTCATCCAACCTACCTACCCAGCAGCAAAAACACTGTAGTATATAAGTAAATTTTATAAGCACAGAAAGCAATTGTAAAATATCACATTTTTATGCTGCTAGCTTTAATTATCATTCTGGATACTGGTTCATTCTGTATTTGCAATGCATACAGCTTCTGAATTTCCCATATATATAAATATAAATATATATCACTCTATATACACACACATACACACACACAAGATTCACTGGCAATTATAATAGTCAAGATATAGTCTTATTTTGTAATGTGTCCAAAAGTGCGTATACCTCAGAATCACTTCCTAATACTGACATTCCTGCATTTGTTCCTTGGGAAATTACTATCATGAGATGCAATATTATACATTTATTAAAGAGAGAACTGTAAATATTTGTTTACTAAATTAATGAATAAAATTAACTTGGATTTATTCATGCACCATATTTTCATCTCAAAAACATTGTACTCCAAGTTTTCAAAATCTGGCCTTTATATTTCTATACTAATCATGTGGTTCTTGCAGAAAAATTCATTATGTTATTCTGGGTAGATTCTAGGCATCAGAGAAAAGATGGTCTATGATACTGAGTCACAAATATTTATATACAAAAATTAAAGGGTAATAGTCTTTTATAGCACAAGATTATACATTTCTATTTTCCTGTAGTGGCCTTGATTTACTTCCTGGCCTATATAACTACAGATAGTGCCTTCTTTCACTCTCAAAGCTGTCTCAGTTTAAATAATAAATTATATAGCTGCTTGATCTAAATAACTAATGCTCACCTTTTTCTTTTATTCAGTAATTGTTTCCCAACTCTAGTCTCAACTTCCAATCAAGATTCTTCCACACATTCATGATTTACTCCCTATAGCTCAAAATCCACAACAATGATAAATATAATAGAAAATATAAAGTCAGAAATCTATCACTGAGATTTTTTTAAAATATGGTTAGAATCTTTAGGTAAGAAATGGAAAATCTGTAAGGAAAGCAAAAGGCATAAACTTACTGGTCTTTATGCAGGAATTTGGCTCCTGAGCAACACACGCTTAGAAGGGGGAAACACTTTCACCAGAAGTCTGACTCAAAATAAGCCTACATACCAAAATTGCAGAAGACATTTTTAAACACAGCCAATATGAACATTAATTGTTTCTCCATATGAAATTACTTTTATGGAAATAAGTTTAGAATTTTCAATAAATAAGGGAGAAAATGCCTTTCCTCCTCTCTCAAAAATAAAACTTTGCAAACAGCAAGTGACAGAAATTTTTTTTTTAAGATTTTATTTATTTATTAGTTAGAGAGAAAGGGAGCACAGGCAGACAGAGAGGCAGGCAGAGAGAGAGGCAAGCAGAGGGAGAAGCAGGCTCCCTGCCGAGCAAGGAGCCTGATATGGGAATCTATCCCAGGACGCTGGGATCATGACCTGAGCCAAAGGCAGCCGCTTAACCAACTGAGCCACCCAGGCATCCCAGCAAGTGACAGAAATTTTAAAGAAGAAGAGATGTAAATGTAACAAATTTAAAATTTGAAAAGGAAATTAAACAGTTTAAATAAGTGGAAACTGAAGAGCAACTGAGAGTATGCCATCTGTTTCATAGGAGTGGTTGAAAATAAGAGGTTATAAGTATCTTTTATAGATAAAGATATCTACATTACAAATAAAGATAGAGATTACAGATAAGAAACATTTGGAGATAAGAACATTAAGAATTTTCATAAAGTTATATAATTCATCATCTCAATAATGTACCCTGAATATCATGTAGGATCCATACCAAGTATAACACAGTAAAACTAAAAAATAGCAAGTATCAAAAGCCACTAAAGAGAAAACAACAAATTAGTAACAAAGGAGCAACCATTAGATTGATGGGAGGTTCTTATCAGCAACAAGAGATGTCATTCATTTATTCAAAATATATCTTTGATTAGTGTGTTCCAGGCAAAAGACAATAGGACAACATCTTTAAAGTGCTGAGGAGGGGAAAAAAACATGTTATTTTAGAATTTTATACCCAGCTAAAGTACTACTGAAAATGAAATTACAAATAAAGCCAACCAAAGATCATCACCAAATCATTTAAGGATATACTTCAGTAAAAACAAATCATAATGTATCAAAAAATAAAACCAAAACTTTAGTCAATACTAACAATGAGAATTATTCACTGGATATTTATAGCATGCTAAGGTATATTCAGGATGAAGTAAATACAGATAATTGTCAGACTTTAAAATGTATAATAGTTTCTATGCATTGAAAAAGTAAAAACAATCTGTACAGAAACAGAACTATAATGTACAGCTTTCACATAAGCAGAGAAAAATAAAATGAACTACAGAATACTTTAATAATCCCATAGAAAGCAGGATGGGGGGAAAAGGGAGCAAAACAAAAAACTCAAAAGAAGACAATACATAAATATGAATATACCTGCAAACATAATAAACATGAATAATAAACTCCCTATTCAAAGACAAGATTAATCAGAGCTATCTAAAAATAAAAAAGCCAAGCTTAATCTGCTTGGAAAAGACATCTCTAAAACAAAATCATGTGAAACAATAGCTCTTAAAATGAGAACATGGGGATTGAAAGAGGAGTATTCAACAAATACTAACCAAAAAAAACGCTGATACAGCAATGTTGATATGAAAAAATAAAGTATAAGTCAACAAAGCATTAATTGGAGTAAAAAGGAACATTGTCAAAGAACAAAAAAAATCACAAAGAAGTCAGTATATTGATAAACTTGTATACACAAGGAGCATCATCTCAAAATATACAAAGTAAAACCGACATGATTCACTCTACTATGCACCTGAAACTAACAGAACACTGTGTGTTAGCTATACTGGAATTACAATAAAAAAGTAATTTAAGAAAATCATATAACATGAAGAAAGAATCTGACAGGGTTACAATGTAAAAAAGACTGACCAATAACAAATGCACAATCTTAAAGGGAGATTTTTATTCATCCAGTTTTGTGGCAACTGACTCTATCTAAATTCGTGTTGCTAAACCTAAGCACAGAAGCACAATCCCCTACTTGTTTCTCATTCTGCATTTATTCATCTCTTAAAAGAGGGCCAAGTGGATGTGTTCAAAGGTGAAAGCCAAGCCCTGAGAATGAAGAATTCCCAACCACCACCAGCAAGAGCTGGGAAGAGAAACTTCCAAGGTCTAACACTGGTAGGGAAGATGGGAGAGAGAAGGAAGGGCTGGGGCTTACTAAACACTGTGACCTCCTGTCATCAGTGCCCTGCTTGGACACTGCTGTGAAGATTCATATGGCTTTCAGAGAAACAGTATTTTAGGCTCAGAGGGTCACATTAAGACAGTGTTGACTGCATAAATAGGAAAAGTGCCAAAGGAAGGGAGAAAAGAAAATAGAAAACACTGTCCAGGACTTACAGGGAAACCCAAATTTAGAAGCATTTATATAAAATGAGAGTTACGAGGTCAGAATCAGCATGAGCTACATCTATCAGTGTGTTGATTGTGGTACAGAGTGGGTGTAGGCATTCAGGGTATTCAAAAGGTCAGGTAAAGATGCTAAAGTAACTAAATTAGTTCAGGAAACTCTGAGTGGTAAAAAAAAAAAATGCTTACTTTTTGAACTGGAAAAATATGGACAGTAGAATAAAAAGAGCATCTGGGGGGGAAAAAAAGAGCATCTGGAAATAGAATAAACTAAGTGCGAGTTTTATCAGGCGGGAAAGCAGAGAAGGCACTAAGATGAACATGGAGGCACCACAGCAACTAGTGTGTGAAAAGAACTAGTTCACAAATCATCATGCTTCAGAAAAAACTATTCAGTTGAATAACAACATGCTTAGAAATAAAGCTCTGGAACATCATCTTTCTGAACTGCAGATCAACAACAAATATAAGTAAGTTCTACAAACGTATATTTAACTTCAAAACTTCAGGAAAAAAAGCAAGTTTCATTACAAGGTAAATACTATGGTTATATGGTTATATGAGATGAGTGATATATGGATAGATGGATCGATAGATGGACGGACGGATAGACGGATGGATGATGGAGGATGGGACTGGAAATGGTTACATAAGAATTCAGATGAATACACACCATATTATTATGTGGTTATCACCAAAGATACTATTCTCTTTTATTTAATATACTTAAGAACACTGAATACATACTAATTTATAATTATTGTTTATGTTTATTAATGTGAACACATTTATCCTAAATAATAGCACAAAATAAATATAAACTTAGAATTCTATTGTTAGAACAATTCCAACATAAAACCAAAGAAAGAGAACAGAAATACATTGCTATTACTAGTACATATACAAGTTGCTAATATTAAAATCATAATTACTTTGGCTCCAATGCTTGCCCAGAACTGGGAACTGGATTTGCTACAGTAAACTCAATTTGGACACTGCTTACCTGGCAGCTAAACTGACCCCCAGCCACCTATGTATGTGAGTAACAATAACAACATTGCTCAAGCAAAGCTGAGCTTCATTGGCGCATCATGAATTTCTGTAGACACTTCTTATTTGGTAATGACAGGTGAGTGCCATTAGCTATTGAAATGAGCTTCCTACAAGTACCTATTTCTTAAAGTCATTGAGCCTCTGACCTTTTGAAATTTCAAGAGAATGAATGGAGCTATAAGGTTTTGAGCAGCTGCTTGATGGTGGTGACATTCACCTAGTAGAGCCTCTGTCCCTCCAACCTCCACTTCTCTCTTTGACACTTTGTTTCTTGTTCCAAACTGAACAAGGAATTCAGATGAGGCCGCAGTGGTCCAAAATGAATAAAGCAAGCCAGGGCTTCTCTGGAAGCCAAAAGGAAAAAGTTGGTATGAAACCAGGAGGACACAGGGGAGGTACCAGGGGCCCTGAATGTTCTGTGGATAGCAAGGTCATCAACAGGCAGTTAGAAGTGGTCAGAACTTTAGCTCCCACTGACAGGCACCTTGAACTAACATGTTCAAGACAGAGAAACAGTGCCATCCCAATAAAAATAGTGAATTGAGAGGAAAATACTCAGATACTCTGAGTGAGAGGCAAAGCACAGCATTAGTGAATAGCCATATATAAGTAAGGAGGGGCCAAAGAAGGGTGAAGTCAAAAAATCAATGGAAAGTAACTACAGAAGAATATGGCAGTGGTAGAATTAGTAGGCTAAAGTAATATTTCAGTTAAACACTTGTGTATTATTTTCTAAATTACCTTGTTATCTTTAAAAAAATCTATCAACATCTACTGAAGAACAATTTTGTTACGCAGCATGATCTGCTCTAGCATACATTTTCCTTAACTAAATACTCAAGTAAATCCTATTTAAGGTAATCACAGAACTATCTTGGTTATAGCTGAATACTTAAGGTTGTAAGATTTTTACCTTGGAACCTATAATCATGTGTAGTAGAGACACTGTGTGTAAAAATTTAAAAGAATAAATTAATGAAGTTCATTTTTTATATGTTCATCTACATACCTTATAATATTAAATAAGTCTCTACATTAGCCTTCATGAAAAAAAAGAAATCTGCTAGGCTTTTTTTTTTTTGTCATTTTATTTATTTATTTTTTTCATTGTTCAAGATTCATTGTTTATGTACCACACCCAGTGCTCCATGCAATACATGCCCTCCTTAATACCCACCACCAGGCTCTCCCAACCCCCCATCCCTCCCCTCCAAAATCCTCAGTTTGTTTTTCAGAGTCCACAGTCTCTCATGGTTATTCTCCCCACTATGATTTCCCCCAACTCACTTCTCTCCATCTCCCAAAGTCCTCTGTGTTATTCTTTATGCTCCACAACTAAGTGAAACCATGTGATAACTGACTCTCTCTGCTTGACTTATTTCATTCAGCATAATCTCCTCCAGTCCCATTCATGTTGATGCAAATGATAGTTATTCATCCTTTCTGATGGCTGAGTAATACTCCATAGTATATATGGACCACATCTTCTTTATCCATTCATCCACTGAAGGACATCTTGCTTCTTTCCAGAGTTTGGTGACTGTGGCCATTGCTGCTATGAACATTGGGGTACAGGTGGCCCTTCTTTTCACTATATCTGTATCTTTGGGGATAAATACCCAGTAGTACAACTGCAGGGTCATAGGGTAACTCTATTTTTAATTTCTTAAGGAATCTCCACACTGTTTTCCAAAGCGGCTCTACCAACCTGCATTCCCACCAACAGTGTAAGAGGGTTCCCCTTTCTCCACATCTTCTCCAACACTTGTTGTTTGCTGTCTTGGTGATTTTGGCCATTCTAACTGGTGTAGGGTGGTATCTCAATGTGGTTTTGATTTGAATCTCCCTGATGGCTAACAATGAACATTTTTTCATGTGTCTGCTAGCCATCTGTATGTCTTCTTTGGAGAAGTGTCTGTTCCTGTCTTCTGCTAGGCTTTTGAAAGAATTAGGGAGTTTTCAGCTCACTTATTCAAGAATTAGAGAGAGCTTCTTTACCATCTGAATACAAATCACATGCAGCCCATATGTTAACAAAGGTTCCCAAGCGCTGGCAGGGTTTGCAGGGGCCCTATGGGAAAGCAGAAGTGCCGTCCATAGCATGTGCCGCCTGGTCTCACGCCCTGTTCCAGTTAGCCAGACCTTTCCACTGACACTTTTGAAAAACACTCCATTGCTGCCCATTTTACATCTCCCCAATGTTTAGAAATTACCGCACTACGGCTGCCACTTTTTCCCACTGTGAACTTCTATTCAGAAAGGCAAAATGCCTCTTCACTAATATAAATCTTAGCAGTGGAAGAAAGGAAAATACTTTTTAGATGAATTAAAATAAGAATCAATATAGTCCCCAGTCATTACTGTAAAATATGTTTTTTCACCATAATTCAATTCCATGAGCTTCCTTTTTGTGTCAAGACATAGTTTAAATTTTGACTTTTTTTAAAGGCCCTAAGACTTTGCTTCATTCACCCTAATCACTTCCATTCCTAACATTTATAATTTTTCCAATTGTCTATCAGTGGCATTTGTCTTTCATCAAACTTCTTTACCATTTTTAAGATAATTATCAGCAAATTTCAACTTAACAATACTAGCTAACGAAACCTCCAAGACAGACTTTTCCTTCTGGCTCAATAATTTCCCACAAAATCATTTTAATATAATTTTCTCAAGTAAAAAAATGTAGTTTACTTATGAGTAAAGAAATCACATTAAGGTTGAAATCACCATAAAAGAAAAGTTTTTAACTTTCCCAGAAAATACTTAGTTTTAACACTTGATGGGTTTCCAAAAGCACTGGGAAAATAACACATTAAAAAAACCCTTGATTTTGTGTTTGCTGTCCTGAGTAATATCTACAGCCTCCCCCAGCCATACAGCTGTGTTGCCTAAGTGCGATTCAGTGGTCTGAAAACAGAAATTCTGTACCATTTTGGTAACCACAGATCTGCATTGCTGAAGATACTACTTTAACCATGTCTCATCCTTTCTAAGCATGTGAATTACCCCTCAGTTTAGGGATGCCCTTTTTCACTGAGAGTTGTTGGGAAAAACAAAGGCTTACATAAAACGTTCTTCTAGAGACAGACTAGAAAATCAGCCCCCACCCAGACTATAAGCCCATATTAGGTAAGCAGGGAAAACAGAGTGACTTCTGATACTGGTTCAAACAGATTCTGATTTCACTTAGATATTCCTATCAATTTGCAGCTCCCATCACCAACTGCTCAAAGGAGAGAGCTATATATTACTTTCTTTTACCATATAAAATGTTTTACGGACTAAAAATGTTTCTGGGGTGCCTGAGTAGCTCAGTCAGTTAAGCATCCAACTCTTGATTTTGGCTCAGGGCATGATCCCTGGGTGGTGAAATCAAGCCCCATGTGGGGCTTCAAGCTCTGTGGGGGGGGCGGGGTCTGCTTGAGATTCTCTCCCTCTCCCTCTGTCCTCCCTACTTCATGTGCACCCTCTCTCTCTCTCAAATAAATAAATAAATCATTAAAAAATTAAAATATTTTAATAGTTAAGGATGATGAAGTAAAATTCAAAATAAAAATTAATCATGTATAATATTAGCTTTTGATTAATGACTGTAATATTGCTATGTTAAATAAATTTTAGTTGAGGTATATGGTTCAAGAAGCTGAAATATTTTCATGCAGAATGCAAGTTGTATCCATGTGCTTGGAAGAAAAACATTGCTTAAAACAAAACAAAGAAATGGTGCTTTAATACCATGTAAAAGAAC
>ML102541.1:0-10205 GCA_003697995.1 Taxidea taxus jeffersonii | reverse complement strand
GGGGGGTGTCCCTGATGAAGTATCTTGTGTTACTATGGCAACAGGTTCTCCGTTCAGGTGAATCAAGTCTAAAAGCAAGACTGCGCCTTCCCAACTGTCAAATCCCAGTAAGACTTTTTCTCGTCAGATGGGGCGTTCTGCCCAAGCTTTGAAAACACAAACCTGAGCACTCTCTCTCTGGACTAAAAGGAAACCTGAACACAGTAACGTTTAGTTCTTTATGAGGGCAGGAAAAAAAAAATTGTCATGATCTATTAAAAACACCCGAACCTCTGGGAGCTAGGCCGGATGCTGGAATCCTTTCAACCCTAGAAGAAATGATTCAGGACACAGAGCCGTGCTAGGAGGCTTCTAATGAAACCCCGCTCACATTCATCATGGGCTGGATCCTGGAATGGCTTTTGCTTTGTCCCATATGGTAGTTTAAATACATTTCAAACTATTGTTGGTTTATATAGTACATGACAGAAGATAATTTATACACAATGTCCCAACTGTATATTTGTTTTGGTTATAACACTTACTGTGTGTGCAATAAATGCCCCACTACAAAAATAATAAAAAATGTTTTCCTTCCACATAAATCATCCCTTGCTTTGTTGCAGTCAAAGTGTGGATTAAATACATGGGATGCGTTTTTCTTTTTTAACTTCCTACTGAGGATTTTTGTCCAGTTCAGCTCTTTTATGATTTAAATTTATGTATGTTATAAATAAGGCATATTTTATCCCTTATATTCGATTCACAAAAATAACTACTTAAACATGGTGACAGTATCAGTTTTTAAAATGTTAAATATTATAAACCAATAGGCAAAAAAACAAGAGATGCTGAACATGCCAGTTTTCAGTATAACTAAACATACAAGCAAGCGGAAAGAAAGGGACCTGGATTTCAAATTAAAGATTCCGTTTGTAATAAATGTCCACAATAAAACGAGTTTGCTCAGAAGCTTTGAGAGTATAAAAGAAGTATTTGTTTTTCCCCTGGGAGAATATACTTTTCACCCGGAGCATCAGCTAACCAAGTTAAAATGGTGTAGGGTACTGGATGACGGAGGCACCGATGACAAGTCTGTCCCGCCCAGCAACTGGCTGTAGCAAGTCATTCCACAATCAGAAGCCACTTTCTTTACACGTAAGATGAGGAGCTCTGTCTCTGCGTCCCTTCTAACACTGTACGCCTATGGCTATGCCTTCTGGTGCTCTACTCCATAGGAACAATCTGTTCTACCCCATCTGGAGCCCATCTGTCCAGTCCTAATCTAAACTCCATCACTTACCTCGGCAAGTGTCTTCACCAAGACATTTAACCTCTCCTTGCCCTGGTCTCCTTGCTTTTGTAATTTGTGATAACAGCTGTGCAATACTCATACACTGCCCTACCTGGCAGAGAAAAGGACCTAAAAACACGGAATTTTACAACATCAGAACAACCGCCAGGCCAAGGGTTTCTGTTTGGCCCAGTGTTTACTGAGATTATATTAGACATACCACCTACAAGAATAAATACACACACACACTCACACACACATAATAACATTTTTTTTTAAGATTTTATTTATTCATTTGACAGACAGAGATCACAAGTAGGCAGAGAAGCAGAGAGAGAGAGGAGGAAGCAGGCTGTCCGCAGAGCAGATAGCCCGATGCGGTGCTCGATCCCACGACCCTGGGACCATGACCCGAGCCGAAGGCAGCGGCCCTAACCCACTGAGCCACCCAGGCACCCCCATAATAACATTTAGTAAGCACATAATCATCATTAAGAGTTATGAATAATGACAAAAATAGGGACATGTCTTCCCTCTTTTTATTTATGTACGTATTTTACTCTTTTGTATAACCTACTTGAAATACTGAATAGATATGAGGCAATCTAACCTAGTTCAAAAAGACCTGGTTTGCAAACCCAAGTCTGCCACTTACCAGTACTCTGGTCTTGAACAGGACACTCAGCTTCCTCAACAGTCTAACGGAAGCACAGATACTGCAGTAACAATAGCTGCCGTGTTAGGTTACTGGGAAAATGAAGGCGGAAACACGTTGAATGAGCCCGCACAACACCAGATCACTGTGAGTGCTCCCCAGCCCATAGCAGCTACCTTCTTGGTCTGCTTAGGCCCTCTGTGAAACTCCCCCCATCAGCGGCTAACAGGTCAGGCTGCCATGTCTCAGCTGCTAATGGAGTACGTTTTCTCACTCAAAACTTCAAAAGAGGACATGTTCATTATGCTCATCCACTCATGGAGGGCATGGTGCTCAGGACTGGAAAGTCAAAGAGGACTACGCATTCCACCTCCTTTGCTGAACAGCATTAGAAGTTTTAACAACCAACTAGTAGCTAGCATTCGTTGCTTGCTCACCCTGTGCCAGGCACTATTTCATTGAGTTATACCTTGTTTAATCCTTATAAGGCCACTTCTCATCAGCCCTTTCCTATCATACTAGCCACTCAACTGGTCTTCCTTCTTCTGACCTTGTCGTACTTGGTGTGTTCTCAAAAATGGCAGCTAAAGTGTTCTTGTTAAAATAGTCAGATTGCTATTTGGATTAGGGGTAGTCAACCTACCCCAAACCCTCCAATGCTTCATCTCACTATAAGCCGTAACAAGGATCATCTCCTACTTACTTACTCCGCTCCAACTACAGTAACTCCTTACATTCCTTAAAAGTTTCAAGCACCTTCCATCTTGAGGCCCGCATTTGCTGTTCCCTCTGCCAGGAATGCTTTTCCCCCAGATAACTCACTGATTGGACCCCTACCTCTTTCAGGTCTTTACTAAACTGTCATCTTCTCAAAGAGGTCTTCCCTGACAATTTTATTTAAAATTGCAACCTTTTCCTTTCTCTGCTCCTAACCTGACCCCAGGATTCCCTATCCTCCTTCTACCATTTACCACATCATCTATTTTACTTATACTATTTGTTGTCTATCTTCCCCTCTCCACTGCATCCAGAATATAAACCTAGGGACAGGAAGTTTTGATTATCCATTTAGTGCTGTATTCCCAGTGCCTAGAAAGTCCTGGAACACAGGAAGTGTTAAATTAGTTGTCGAATTAATAAACAAACCCTAAAAGATAGATCAGTTATATCCCTACTTTACAGGTGAGAAAAATGGAGAGGGTATCTGAACTCCGGTAAGATGCAGAAGCAGGATTAAAACTCACATTCTAGAATGCACCTTAAACACTATGCTATTCTCCCTCTCAAGATAAAGTTCATGGCCCCCTACCGTGATGTACACACCCTCCATAATCTGGCTTGTCCTCATTCTCCAGACCCAGCTCCCAGTCCACTCACAGCACAGAGCTGCTCGTCGTGCCCAGGGCAGGCCACAATGTGTCACGCACCTCTACCTTTGCAACAGTTAGCTCTCCAGCCTAAATGTTCTTGCTTTCTTCTTTCTGCTCTTTCCCTAGCTTGCATACACTCACATCTCAGGATCTAGCTGGGAATAAAAGAGAAGGAAAGGATGTCTATCTTGCACCGGGAGATTCTTTTGTAGAGTGCCCCACTCTGGACTACCCCAGAACCCGGCACATGTTCCCTGAGGGGCTCGTCCCACATTTTTTTAAATAATATATTAATGTGTACCTTCCCCACTAGAAAATTAACTCATTAACCAGCTAATTGATTAATGAATCCATAGAATCTTAACTAAGACATAGCACAAGATTAATGCTCAATTAAGCCTGAACTGAACAGTGGCCACAGAAACTCACTAGGAAGTTTATGTGTTCAAGGTGTGGGAGGGTTATCACTGCTACCAACAATATCATATATACCATCCTTGTTCCTGCAAGGAGAATATGTATTTATTCATTCATTCAGCCAACACATTTAACTGGGCCTTCTATATGAGGTATTATGATAAGACTCCATGGACCCCATGAAGACGAAGGAGAGAAGTCTTCCCTACCTAAGCCCTGCACCCACTCTACCCCACCTCTAACAAGAATAATGATCTTGTACTTAATTTAGTGCCACATAAATTTCACATGAGTGATATGAACAAAATATTACCAGAGCTGTGACACATGAGAGATCACTCCAGGATGCAGTGATGAGGAAAGACAGCATGAAGGAAGTCATATTTAGTTGAACCTAAAAGAATGAGTTGTATCATAACATTTTTATTTTATATTAAATGAAAAGAATACTCCTCCTAAGCCAGATCTTAAAAGTGAATAAAGTGAAATATCCTCTTTTCTATCCAATTACAGAGACTCAAATAATTTACCATTTCTAAGCAAAAATTTGATCAGAGCTTGGTAAACATTCAAAATTTCTATAACTGACCCCAGGAATGGGGAAAGGCAGAAAAGATAGAAAGAATGGATCCCAGTCACAGTTGCCATCTTGGAAGCAGTAGAAAGGGAGCCTATAAACATTGGCTTCTCCAGTCATATAACACTGGCTGGAAAACACTGATCTAGCTTTGGCACCTACCTCCAACTTGGACTTTTGATGGAAATGGACCATCTCTGTTTAAGTAAGTATCTGAAATAATTAAACTCAACAAGCCATCATCAAATCACCATGAAGACCTGCTTCACTGGCTCCAAACACAGGAGCATACCAAAAAAAAAAAAAAAAAAAAAAAGGAAAAAATTAATATATCTAGTTCTACCAAATATAAAACCGATCTATGTTGCTAAGAAAAAAAATCACTGAAAAAACACTGAATGCCAGTATGCTTACACTAAGCACGTACTAGGACCAAATGCAACACTGTGCAGCGCAAGCCTGCATCTTGTAACAGAATTAAGAATCTAAAGCAAACACATAAGCAAACAAAACTGTAGAGCGGCAGTCTGCAAACTATGCCTTGCGGGCCCAATCTGTCCTGCCTCTTGTTTTTGTAAAATAAAGTTTTGTTGGGGGTGCCTGGGTGGCTCAGTCAGTTAGGCATCTGCCTCCGGCTCAGGTCATGATCCCAGGGTCCTGGGATCAAGTTCTACATTGAGTCCCACATTGAGTCGTGCATCAGGCTCCCTGCTCAGCAGGGAGTCTTCTTCTCTCTCTGCCCCTCCCCCTGCTTGTGTGCACACTATCTTTAAAAAAGTAAATAAATAAAGCTTTGTTGGAAACAGCCATATTCATTCATTTACATATTGGTTAGGACTGCTTCCACTCCACATCAGCACAGTGAATTTAGCTGCAACATATAATGTCTGGCCCACAAAGCCAGAAATATTTACTAAGCAGCTCCTTCTAGAAAGAGTCTGCAGATCCTGGATCAAGCTAATAATCTAAATCTTTCATCTGTGACTGATATAGCCAATACAATACTTGACTATAGAAGATTTTTAATCCTACAAACTTTCATAAAGCTTTTGATTTAGTAAGTATAAATTTATTATCATCATATGGTGATAGTGTGGTCATCTGTTCAGAAAGATTGAAGATCTTGGTTTTTAAAATCTATAGCTACTTGGGATTTACTATAAACAAATAAACAAATAAATAGCAAGTTGCTGTGTAAAGGTATGCATTTGTGTGTACTGTATATATATGTTCTTAAAAGTTTCAACTTCATTGCGGCAGCTAACAGCCAGGCTAAAACAAGCACAACTGACCATTTTTAATGAACAATTTGTTTCTAGAATGTGGTTTTTGGTTGAATAAAGTCCAAATTCATTCAGCTGTGAAACAATTATTTAATGAGTAAGCTGTAAAATATGTTACAAATTTTGGTGCATGAGAATACGTGGTCTTGACTCCAAAAACCAACTCAATGCACTACAACTCTAGAATTAAACTAAAATCACAGAAGCTCAGATATTTTTATTTCTGCCCTGTTCCCAGAAGGACAAACTCCTTCGCCAGTCATCCAAACCCTTTCAAACTTTGGCCTCTAAGTCATTTGCAAAATCACCATTCTGCACATATCCTCAGTTTCTGGAATACCTTCCTCCCCTCCTATGCCAGCCAAGTCATAGTATTTCTCCTTCAAGAAGTTAACCTGATGCCTCCCCTCTCTTCCTCCATAGCCGATTTGGTCATGTTCTTCTGTATTCCCACAGTTCCTACACTCAGAGCTCCATGAGTGCACACAGAGTTGCAACCCAGTGGACTGCGTGCTCCTTCAGAGCAACAGATGTGTCCTGATTATCTCTCTGGAAGTCCATCCATTTCCTCACCTAAAGAGCAAACTGGCCAAAAATTTGTTGCACAAATGAATGTATCGATGATAACCAATACAGTAAATCAAGTAGAACACAGTGCATAGCAACTTGATTTCTGAAAGCAGGTCCAGATCCCAGCTCCACCACTTACTGGCTTTCAGATTATTAAACACCTCCAAGTTCAGTTTCTCTCATACATACAGTAGAAATAAAAACAGCATCCACAGGGCACCTGGGTGGCTCAATGGGTTAAAGCCTCTGCCTTCGGCTCAGGTCATGATCTCAGGGTACTGGGATCGAGCCCCGCATCAGGCTCTCTGCTCAGCAGGGAGGCTGCTTCCCTTCCCCTCTCTCTGCCTGTCTCTCTGCCTAATTGGAACCTGTATATCAAATAAATAAATAAAATCTTTAAAAAAAAACCCAGCATCTACTTTATATGGTTGTATTAAGGTAAAATAAAAGAATACAAACAGAATGTCTAACATGGGGCCTGCTATGCAGTAAGATAGCTATTATTATCTTATGTACAGCTATTTTCATTCCCCTCGTATTAGGATATTGCCCTTTTCACCAAATTAAAGAACAAAAAGCACACTGAAGGCATCCAGGAATCCACTAAAATCTTGATAATCATAAAAGTCACACTGGTGCAACTAAGTGAAAACCTGGAAATTCAGAATGTACACAAAGGGAAAAACTCACCAGCCAAAGACAACGGTGGTTAACGTTTTCATCATATGTTATTAATACAATAATGTTTAAAAGGTAAACATTAATTCATCATGTTTTCCTTAAGGAATTTCTCTCTAAGAGTTCTTTAATGAATAGTTTACATATTTAAAGTTTCTTATCAAGATGGTTTAATAGAGTCTTACGATTATAATAATTGCACATGTTCCAGAACCCTCATATGGACCATAAACACAAACACACAATCCTATTCAGCAGCAGCACTCACATGGCTATGCCAGTCTCATTACAGGCAAAAGGGTGCAAAATATGAAACATATGGTAAGAGAAGTCAAGACCCAGCAAGAGATGGCCTTCAGCGAGATGAAGTTTCTTAGAAATCTGCAAAAACTTTGCTTTTAATTTTACAAGCACTGAAAAAAGTAACTGCACATACAGAATACAAAAGGCAAACAGAGCAGTGTGGTCACAATCTGCTGTGTTCATTGAAAGTTTTAAAAGGCAATTTTGTGAGAACGTGTTCATGAAACTCCTCCACTCTGGCATTTCCACCAATTAAAGCATGTCCAAAAATGAAGCAGCCAGTACAAGAATGTGTCACTCCTAAAAGAAACCAAGTCATGTTTTATACAAGTATTTGTGATTAATACTGAGATCAAATATTGGCCAGTAAAAGACACTACTTCCTAGAGATAATCAGGTACCTTCAGCCAACATGTTTGTACTCTCACTGTTATTACCATTACATTAACATTGAATAAGAGATGAGAAGAGAGCCAAGATTAAACTTAATATTACCATTCATCATCTAAATTTCTCTTTGCAGTGCTATTGTGAAGGATAGCTATGTGTGAGCTTGATGTTAAGAGCACCATTTCAATAATAAAAATATCACTATGGTATTGGACTTGCGTCATCTGTGAGAGGTGGAATGAAAAATTTTTTGAAAAGTCAACACAAGAATAACTAGGATTCTAATGCATATATTAATTTTCATGATATTACAGAAATGGGTTAATGATTATTAGAATTTTTTGTTTGCATAATTGCATATATTACTACACTTATGTGGTTTATTTTTTAAAATTTACTCCCTGAGTTTATCACATAGGAATTTCCACCTTCAGTCTGGGATCTCTGATCTAAAATCCCACACTTGTTATTCTCTAGTCTTCCAGATTTTGCCTCTTGTCCTCCAACTCATGCTGATAATCTAGCAAGAGTCCTGCCCCACTCTCCCAGTACACAGAGAGCATTGTTGAGAAACTTCATTTATAGCTCTATAGCTTATCTCTCAAGTCATACAGGACAGGGACTCTTGTCCTTATCCTACGTGTCTACTGCAGAGGCTGGTGCCTGATTCCCAACAGGTACTCAATGAATGAAGGTGGTGATACATTTATTAGGTTGAACCACATGAAATTATCATTTTTGTAGGTCAAAAATGATCAAATAGTGGTAGTTCCACAAAGTCCAACATACTATTTTTTGCAAATGGTTAATTACCAAGTACATACTTGAAGGCCAGAACAGTTCTAAGTAATTTACACATATTAATTAACACACTTTTCCATAAACACTTCCTATCACAGGGACTTTTATTATTCTGATTTTGTAAATGTGCAATCTAAGAAAGACAGTGTAGTTAAATAAATCAGCCAAGGTCAAACAGCCAGTACATTTCACATGGGGATTATTAACCACTCTGCTATGGTTTCTGACATCTATTTCTTTTGAGCAAATAAACAGTACATGCTGAGAGTATCAGCATAAACTTAAGTTATTAAAAATTAGATTTTCTAGTTGTTTCCACTGAAAGGTCCTAAACACAGTGACATTCCAGTAGCAATGAGCACATCTAGAACTCTGATCTTGTTTATAAATGCCTTTTCCCACCAAAAGAAGCAGAGGTCCCTGGGAAAACTGGCTGGTTCCAGATCTTGTTGAAGAAGTAATACTAAGCAAGCCTGGGATATCTCACTCTGAAAGTAAAGATGGACTCAAAACTTTAAGTGGGGTATGTCAAAAGGACACCAGAGTTGGCTTGAGAGGTACCCACTTAACAAATTCAGGACAGTTGCAGTATCAAAAATAATGGCTATAAAGTATTAAAACATGTTTAATCAGGAATAATCCATGAGACCACAATAAGAGAAAAAAAGGTAGGTCAGAGAAGAAAGCTCTTCTTAACAGAAAAATGGCAAATAATACATGTAGAAGAAATAACAGATCTTAAAAGCCATTATTTTGTGGTCCTCAGGGTAACTGCTCATTCAGGCACTAATCACTAGTAGAGGCAAAACCCCTGAGTCAAAGGCTGTTGGATCTTCATGCAGCCTGAAGGTATCTGCCCTCCACAGCAGGTGAGCAGACATCTGGGCTGGGCTTGGCCTCAACCCCTCCTTTCTTTACAACTTGATGCGCCAGCAAGAACTTCTATGGACTAGTTGTTTAGAGAAACACTTTCTAGTAAGGCAGATATAAAAATGCTGTATTAAAAATTAAGTATCTTTTTTTTCTTTAAGCTTTTTTATTTAAACATATAATGTAACCCCACCACCCTCTCCCAACCCCTCTCCCCCCCCACCACCCTCAGTTTGTTTTATGACATTAAGAGTCTCTTTTGGTTTGTCTCCCTCCTGATCCCATCTTGTTTCATTTTTTCTTTTCCTACCACCTTAACCCCCACCCCCGTTGCATCTCCACTTCCTCATATCAGGGAGATCATGTGATAGTTGTCTTTCTCCAATTGACTTATTTCGCTAAGCATAATATGCTCTAGTTCCAACCATGTCATCGTAAATGGTATGATTTCATTTCTTTTGATGGCTGCATAGTATTCCATTGTATATATATACCACCTCTTCTTTATCCATTCATCTGTTGATGGACATCTAGGAACAACACCAAAGGCAAGGGAAGCAAGGGAAAAAATGAACTATTGGGACTTCATCAAGATCAAAAGCTTTTGCACAGCAAAGGAAACAGTCAACAAAACCAAAAGACAACTGACAGAATGGGAGAAGATATTTGCAAATGACATATCAGATAAAGGGCTAGTATCCAAAATCTATAAAGAGCTTAGCAAACTCAACACCCAAAGAACAAATAATCCAATCAAGAAATGGGCAGAGGACATGAACAGACATTTCTGCAAAGAAGACATCCAGATGGCCAACGGACACATGAAAAAGTGCTCCACATCACTGGGCATCAGGGAAATACAAATCAAAACCACAATGAGATACCACCTCACATCAGTCAGAATGGCTAAAATGAACAAGTCAGGAAATGACAGATGCTGGCGAGGATGTGGAGAAAGGGGAACCCTCCTACACTGTTGGTGGGAATGCAAGCTGGTGCAACCACTCTGGAAAACAGC
>RCUC01133944.1:0-154920 GCA_003697995.1 Taxidea taxus jeffersonii | reverse complement strand
TTTTTTTTTTTTGGAACTGTGAATGATTTATTAGTATGTTGTCTAATTTCCAAGTATTTGGAAATTTTCTTATCTTTCTCTTATGAATTTCTAGTTCACTTATATTATGGAAAACATATTTTGTTTGAATTCAATTTTTAAAATTTGTTAAGTTTTGTTTTGTAACAAACAGGATCTAGTCTGTATTGTGATTGCTCTATGTGCACTTGAAGAGAATGTATACCATGCTCTTATTGGGTATTGTATAAATATGAATCAAATCCACTTAGTTGATGGTGTTGTTCAGTTTTTCTATATCCTTCCTGAGTTTTGTTGGCTTATTTATCTATTCTACTGAGAGAATTTGAGGTTGTCCAGTATAATTATGGGTTTATTTCCTTTTGAATTTTGTCCATTTTGCTGTATATATTTTGAAGCTTTGTTGCTTCTTTGGGATTGTTTTGTCTTCTTGGTGGATTGGTACTTTTAATAGTAGGTAATATCCCTGTTTATTACTTTAGTTTTCTTTTGATTGAGTTTGCATGCCACACCTTTTTCCATCATTTTATCTTTAACGTACCTAGCCTTTCTTTTTAAATCCTTTCTGACAATCAATGTATTTTAATTTATGTTAAGACTGTTTACATTTAACATAATTATTATATTTGCATTGAAATCTATCATTTTATTATTTTCTGTTTTTTTCTTCTCTATTTTTGCTTTTCTGTTTCCCCTTTATTGTTTTCCTTCGGATTATATGAACTCTTTTATTATTTCATTTTCATTTATCTATTGTTTTTGATTATCTCTCTCTCTCTCCTCACTCTCTTCATAGTCCATTGGTGCTCAAGAGTTATACGTACTTAACTCTTCACAATTTATTTGAAATCAATGTTTTACCTCTTCAGTTAGTATGTAGAAAGCTTATGACCCTAAAGATTCTTTTATTTGCTCACCTTTATATTGTAGTTGTCCCATGTAACCTCAAGGTACACTGAAAAATGACCAGACAATGTAATAATTTTTGTTTTAATCTATCAAATGCATTTTAAAGAACTCAAGAGAGAGGCACCTAGGTAACACAGTCAGTTAAGCATCTGCCTTTGGCTTGGGTCATGATCCCGGAGTCCTGGGATCAAGCCCCGAGTTGGGGCAGAGATCCAGCTTCTCCCTCTTTCTCTGCTGCTCCTCCTGTTTGTGCGTGCTCTCTCTCTCTCTGTCAAATAAATAAATAAAATCTTAAAAAAAAAAAAAAAGACCTTCAAGAAAAGTAGTATTTACCCAAGTCTCAACCATTTCTGAGGTTTTTCCTTCAATCCTGATATTATAAGTTTTATTTTTATATAATTTCCCTTTGATCTGAAAAACTTACTTTAACAATTGTTTTAAAGTGAGTTCTCTGACAATTAATTTCCTTCATTTTCAAAGAGAAAGCACTGGGGCACCTGGGTGGCTCAGTGGGTTAAAGCCTCTGCCTTCAGCTCAGGTCATGATCCCAGGGTCCTGGGATCCAGCCCTGCATTGGGCTCTTTGTGCTGCATGGGGGCTGCTTCCTCCTCTCTCTCTCTCTGCATGCCTCTCTGCCTACTTGTAATCTCTGTCTGTCAAATAAATAAATAAAATCTTAAAAAAAAAAAAGAGAGAGAGAGAGAGAAAGCACTTAGTTTATCTTTATTCTTGAAGAAAATTTTGCATTTGAAAATATTGAGCCAATTCTTCTGGCCTCCATGATGTCAGATAAGAAACAACATTTGAATTGTTTTTCCTCTATAGTTAATGCATTGTTCTTTCTTTCTACTTTTAATATATTTTTTTCTTTAATTTTCAGAAGGTTGACTAAAATATGTCTTGGGATGAACTTCCTTGTGTTTATCCTGTATGGGGTTTACTGAAGTTTTAAAATCTGTAAATTTCTGATTTTCTTCAAGATTAGGACATTTCAGCTACTATTTCTTCAGATTTTTTCCTGTACAATCCTTTTTTCTTTCCTTCTGGAACTCCAGTTACACAAATATTAGATCTTTTGGTGTGGTCCCACGCATCCTTTTTCCTGTCATCTTTATTCTGCTATTGAACCAATCCAGGGAGTTTTTAATTAGACAGGTAAAGTTCTAAAAACATGCTGTTTGAAAGGGTATAAGGAAATCCCTAGTATCCTGCTGAGTCTTACATTTGTGCCATATTTTGTTTTTAAGAAAGTGTTATTATTTATAGTTGTATTAACATAAGCTGCCAGTCAGTTAAGTCAGTGAGATATAAGAGACATTGTAAGTTGTTTTACGTAAAGTATGTGTGGTTCTTAAACATGTGGTTCTTAAAGCATTTGTGGTTCTTAAACATGTGCACAAACTTTTTAAGTCTTCCCTTCAAAAGGTTCACTTTAACTACACTCCCTTGAAAAGCGTTCGGTGTCATTTTAGTGAACTGTAGTTAACAGAGTACATCGAAAAGTGATGGTGTGTCATTATCAAGGTCATGTAGGAAAAGGAATACAGCTTCCATGAGGCTTTCTTTTTTGAAAAGCTCGCCTTCGTTACTCTGTCACCATATTGTGTGGTCACACTTAGAGAATAGATGTAGGTGTGTTGATTGTTATCCACAGCCAAGGGTCCAGGCTATGTCCAGCATGTTGATGTCAGAAGACAAATGAATGAGCAAGACTTCAGATGATTCCAGCTGCTCCAGTCAAAGCTGAGTGGAGCATAAATAAATTGTCCTGAGTCCTACCTGAATTGTTGATATTTAAGCAAAATGTATTTTGTTATTATTAGCATGCATATTTTGGGTCATTTATTATCTAGCAATAGATAAATGAAATGGATTTTGGTATTCGGCACCTGGAAGTGCTGCTGGCGATGCTATTGTTACCAAAGCAAACCAAACAAAGCACCACCACACACACACACACACACACACACACACACACCCTAAAATATACAGGAATTGCTTTGGAAACTCAGGTAGTGTTAATGAAAGCTGAACACCTTGAAAAGACTTTTAATAGAAAACAGCCTTCCTTTAAGGCTTCTAAGGCAGGTAACAAAATCCATCCGCCAGCGCTTTCCATTCTTTTAATTGCATGTTAATTCAAGGACTAGAGATATTTCATACGCTAATGTTTTGCCTTTTAGCTGCACCTCCTTGCAACATGCCATGTATGAGAGTCTTAGTCATTGTGATGCCACAGCACATTAGGAGTTAACCTCCCTCCCACACTTGCCTCTTGCAGTGGTTACTATCTAACTATTGGGTGATTCAGGTTCAAAATCCTATCCTGAGGAGCTGTTTCCTGGAGCCACTTCCCATTCCAGTTCTTTAATTGGGTTTTCATGAATGCAGAGCCTGAGACAATGACTCAGTGAGTGTAGTTTATTTGGAAGATAATCCCAGGAAACGGAAGTGAGAGAGAGGAGAATGACACAGGAGAGAGAAAAGCCAACAAAGGGCATATTATTGAGCAGGTTGTTGCTGAGAACTGCTAGCATTTGATCCTACTCGTGAACTTTGAAGAACCTTGTAGACTATGCCTCAGAAATATCTTGCTAAAGAACTAGAGTCCAGTCTGCTTAGATAAAAACTCTTGTTCAACATTGTTTGAGGGCTCCTCCCATGGTTATTAACATTTCTGCACTTTTGTGTCTACTGACCATCTATATGCATCTACTCAGTGACCTTACAAGACTTCAGAGAAATTCTTGAAGCAGAGAAACAAAGAGATGTCATACTTGAGTAGAGGTGCTCACAATATGCATGGAATTATTTACATCAGCTGCACTGAAATCAGATGGACTAAAAAAAAAAAAAAAGAAATCTTGCCATTTGCTACAATATGGATGGAACTAGAGGGTATTATGCCAAGTGAATAAGTCAGTCAGAGAAAGATAACTATCATATGATTTTGCTCATATGTGGAATTTAAGAAACAAAACAGAATCATAGGGGAAGAGAGGAAAAAATAAAACAAGACAAAATTAGAGAGGGAGACAAACCATAAGAGACTCTTAATGATAGGAAACAAACTGAGGGTTGCTAGAGGGGAGGGGGGTAGAGAGATGGGGTAACTGGGTGATAGACATTAAGGAGAGCACGTGATTTAATGAGAACTGGGTATTTTACCTCTGAAACTAATAATATATGTTAATTGATTTTAAATGTAAAATAAATTAAAAAAAAAGAAATCATATGGACAGAGTGGGATGTGCCTTTGAAGACCAAAAGCATCTATTACACCTACATTTATTGAATATTGAAGGGTATATGCTAAATTTCAAGTAGGGGTTAGGAATTTCTTTTACATCCAGACTAATAGACCTTTTGACAGCCCATGAGCCCCATGTTCCAAACTTTTGATCTAGAATCTCAGTGATTCTATATCCCCTTTCCAGGCTCACGGGAAACCTCACTCTCTAACCTCTCTTGCAATTAGGTTGGTTATGGACTGAATTCTAGAGAAAGATTCGGGGACAGAAGTGAAGTATACCACTTCCAGCTCTCTCCCCTAAAATTATTCCACTCTTTGCTTGTCAGTCAAGGGACAGTTCAGTGGAAAGGTGATGAATTCTTGCAATGGGAGGAACTTAAATCCTTAAGTCATCATTTGGAAGAGAGGAACCCAGGCTAGTTACCCAACTCCCATCATATAGTGACTTGAGTGGGAAATAAACCGCATGCGTGTGCTGGCGTGCACGTGTGTGTGTGTGTATGTGTGTGAATCCAGGGATATTTTAGGTTATCCGTTATAGCAGTTGGTGTTAATTACTTTGGCTAATACAAAGTGATATTTTACATAAGGCCAGTAGTTTCATGATTCTCACTACTTGTTGGCTATTGAAAGTATTAGTTAACACCTCATTATCTTATATGCAGGCATATGATGATAATTGACAGAATCATGTTTGTGATTTGCTTTCACCCTTTTTAGGGACTAGGCAGGAGATCAGCTCAAAGCGGTGGTACTAATATTTTAGATAACTTTCCTCCTAGTTAGGGAGAATTGCCTTTGCTATCTTGTACTTGCTGAACACAATCTGAGATGGAAATCTTCCTTCACAATGTCAAGATAATAAACATGAGAGAAAACCAGCGTGAAAGGCTGTCTGTTTTCTCTTCTTCGTGAGTGGCTAAGAAAATACACTGGATATAATAAATATGAATCAATGAAAGACAAGCAGATAATCACTTGAATTTTAGATGAATAGGAAAGAAGATTGTGTAGTGTTTAATAATATGTCTTATTATTTTTAGACATGCATAAGGATAATGCGCATCTATTTGGTGTCAGATGGACCGTGACAAAGAAGTAAGAATACTCCCTCTTGTGGTTCTTGGGAAAAATAATTCCTGCTATGAGAGCATACAGAGAAAACAGAAATTCTGAATTCGAAGATAAACTTCAGTGAATAGTTAGAATTTATCCTTTGCTCCCTGACCTGGTTCTATGAAGCTGAGTGACCATGTAGGCTGTGCTGATGGGGATCTTCTTGAAAGTTTGCAACCTTGTATTGCTAGCCTCGGGGAGGAACTGGGGATGGGATGGAGGGAAGGACTCTTCTACCTAAACTGGAAGAAGGCTGCTTCCACTTGGAATTGTGTCCCTGGAGGCTAAAAGAAGTAGTAATTGTCCCTGAATTTCTTCTAACTTGCAACTGTTCCCCAATGTGGCCTTGCAATTACTCTGGGGGAAGCTTCCATTTAAGAGGAGTGAATTTGGTATTAGGACACTATCTCCACTAAAACACGACTCGTTATTTTGTGGTGTAAATGTATTCCTCAGGTATATGATTTTTCTGTTTGGAATTTTATTTAGCAGCTTTGCTCTTCTCATGGGATGGTTGGCTGCAAAATGCCAGAAATAAGAAATTTACTCATCTCTTAAGAAGCAAAATAGGGATAACATCGCAATTGGAAGACAAAAAAATATACAATGTCAACAGTGGTTTGATGTGAAATTATCATTTGTTTTCTCATAATTGATGCCTCTTACTTTTTGCTGCTAATGTTTCACCATTAGAAATATGATCTTCAGTTCTGAGGAGGGTTGACATGTGCATAGGAAATCAATATCTATTTATTTCTCCATCTCTTTCTCTCTCTGGTTCTTTAGTTTGATTATATATATTTTTCTGGTTTGCCCAGAAAAGTCCTGGTTCACATTGTCCCTGTGTCCCATTTGGCTCAGGATTTGTTATCTTTTCATTTTTTTCAATGAAAATTTTAACAATTTGAATTTTATCAATCATAAAATACAGCTTTAGGAACATTAGAGGCAATTTTAAATTCAAAAAATTACAATAAAAATGCATTATTTGAAAAAGTACCTGTGATGTGATATTGGAAAGCAAAGAAACCGATTAAAGCACATGAATTGTGAGGTGAAAAGAAACTGCCTTGGACTGGGTGAGCCATAGCACTTCTCATGTTCCATTGGAGAGAAGGTCACATAAACTACCAGGATGCATGGCTGCTGGGAAATGTAGTTTCACTGCTGGCCCAGAAATAGGAAATGGGTTTGAGAGACATCTAGTCAGTGTCTGTCACGCTATCCTAGAATGAATGAAGAGAACACATGTAAGATATATTCAGTACAAGAACAAGAGAGGTGTTATTTACACTTTACAGAGAAAGAAATGAGGCTCAGAGGAACTAAGAAAACTATTTTTGGCTACACAGTCAAAAAAGGGGAAGAATTAAACATCAAATCTGAGTCCATTTGACTTCATGTTCCGACATGTAGTATTTTATCCCAAAGCTTTCTTTGTAATTCCCAGAAATCATACTTTATAGCACCATTTGTATCTTTATGGTTAACAGAAGCTAGGATTTAAGTGATTCAGGTTAGTATTTCTAATTTTACCTGAATTATATTACTTGCATACATTTTTTGGAAGTCATGACTGAATATAAATATC
Source organism: Taxidea taxus jeffersonii (assembly GCA_003697995.1). NCBI lineage: Eukaryota > Metazoa > Chordata > Mammalia > Carnivora > Mustelidae > Taxidea > Taxidea taxus. Next base: position 148,033 of record RCUC01133944.1, on the reverse strand, counting down.
AAAATGATTTTAGAGGCACCTGGGTGGCTCAGTTGGTTATGAGCTTGACTCTTGATTTCAGCTCAGGTCATGATCTCAGGATGGTGAGATCCAACCCTACATCAGGTTCCCTACTGTGTGGGGTGCTTGCTTAAGAGCTTAAGTGTCTCTCTCTCCCTCTCCCTCTGCTGTTCACCACCACCCTCTCTCTGTAACAACCACCACCAAAAAGATTTATATATACTTACCTATCAATACTTTAGATCTGATTTAAACTTTCTTGTGAAAATCCATTTAATACCTTAATTACACACAAGACAGAAGATAGGTTTTCCTTTTTTCTATGTATTTATTTTATTTTTTCTGACTTGAGACCATGGAGTTAGAAACAAAATCTCATAGGAGATTTTATCATTTTTTCTGGGTTGAGCATAAACACACAACCTAGTTCTTGCTCAGAGCTTTTCATTAGTTTTGGGGGTGAGTATAATATAAACCTCTTTATATGCATCATTCTCTCTTACATAAATAATCTTGAGACTCCAAAAAAGCAAAATAAGATTCTGCAGTTAAATTCCCCATTGCTTTTGTTGGTTCATTTTATCAACTGTTTGTTGACTGGTTGGTTTACTAGAACAACTCCCTGAAAACATGTAATAAGTTGAACAATCCAGTGTGCTGTTTTTCCACATTTTTTCGGAAGTCAGGACATACAACAATTTTTTTTTCATGAACAGATGCTGAACATAATTATGTGGATCTTAGACTTAAAAAAATACAATAAGACACATTTTGTATAGCTTGAGTTGTAGTGGTCTTTCCTACATTTAGAGTTAGTTTCTGCCAAGGAAGATCTTAGCTGACACCAGTTAACAAGCATAAATAAATAAATAAATAAACAAACAAACAAACAAATAAATAAATAATAAAGATTGTTGGTGGCCTTGAACTACTCCCCTTACATTTGTGCCTGCCTCCTTTACAATTCAGAGTCCACATTTGGGCTGTCTGTGTGTTTAGAGCAAACGGGGTGGAAAAAGGTGAAGAGAGAAGAAACAACAGTTTCTTCCTATAATGCTAAGTCTACCTTCCTTGCTTTTGCTATTCTTTACTCTGTACTCAGAAAACAAAGCCTCATTTTTTGCTTGATTCTGGCCCTGCAGACTTTCTTGCAAAAACAACATTGGTTCTCTACCTATGCTTTGTAGAAATGTGTTTGGTTAATTGTTACTTTGCCCTTACCCTTTTCAAGCACAAAAACTCTGTGGCTTGTTCCTTGGTGAAGTACATGAACTAGGGAAGCATAAATCTCTGTTTACCTCAAACTACAAGTCATACACATAGCTACTCAGCAAGTACACAAGCTACTCTGTTCCACAGAGAGCAGGAGCTTCGTGTGCTCAGTGGGCTGACCCACAGGAAGCTCAGAGATCCCATATCAATAATGTGTAAATGTAGCAAAAAAAACGACTGCAGACTCAGCTAGGATTCAGACATGCCTGGACATGCCTGGTATGCTGCAAGGCCATCTCTCCAAAAGATTTGTTTTTCCGATGGGCCAAGATTTCTAAGGAAGTATTTGTCTTAAAAGAGTATGATCCTGTAATGAAATCTTAGTTGTCTGGGAAGATGAGTGATTTTGAATACAGCACCAAAATGTTCACTTTCATTTGACTTAAAACCAAGACCCTACTGAATTCAGGTTTAAGTCTTGAAGAGAGCATTAGATCTGTACTTAAACCCCAAAAGACCTGATTTTCTAAAAAAAACAAAACAAACAAACAAAAAAACCTCTCAAATATAGATGCACAAACAATGCTTTTTCTGGAGCTCTCTAAAGCAGATGCAGAGGTAAGAGCTCTTCCCCACAAGGTAGCTGTGGTAGGTGGGATTCTAGAGATGCTTTCCCTTTATCCGCACCAAGACTTTTATCTCATGGTTACTCATTCAATCAGTAATCTAGGTACATCTCTGAAGAGATTCTGTAGATTGAAGTCCCAAGTTAGATGACCTTAAAGAATGGAGATTATCCAGGTAGGCCTGATCCTATCAGATGAACCCTTTTAAGGCAGAGAGTTTTCTGTAGGTTAGAGCAGAAAAGGAAGTTAGAAATTCAAAGCACAAGGTGGGATTCAATGCACTATTGCTGGGTTGAATATGAAGGTGGTGTTGTGCCAAGGAATACAGGTAGCCTTCTGTAGTTTAAGAGTGGCCCCTTTTTGACAGTTAGCAAAGAGACATGGACCTCATTCCGTATTTGGTCAGAACCTGAATGAGCTTGGAAGCGGGTTCTTTCCTAGAGCTTCCAGCTGTAAGCCCAGCCCAGAGACATCTTGATTTCAGCCTTGGAAGACCCTAAGCAGAGAATCCACTTAAGCCATGGCAGGCTTCTGACCTAGAGAAGCGTGAGATAATCCCTTTGTGTTAGGTGACTGTTTATGGTAATTTGCTAGGCAGCAATAGAAGACTAACACAGAGACCAAATATGCTGAAACTCTGTATTTTGTGGGACCCAGGCCTCAGCTGGTGGTAGAGAGTGGATACTGTGGGCAGATGGTGAGGCATGGGGGGAAAAGACTTGGTGAGGGCTTATAAAACCTGCCCTGGGAACTCCCAGAAATTCTCCTGGGTGGAGGAAACAACCAGTGAAATTGGAATTGTTACAGTTAATACGAGCCACCAGAACTACAGGCTGATGAAGTCTGGAAGATTAACTGCACACATTTCCATGAAGTCCGGGTTAGTTCAGTCTTGTAACATACACATCATTCAACAAAACGGATCCAGTTTTTGTTGTTGCTGTTGTTTTTATTTGTTTGTTTGTTTCTGATTTACTTCTTCCCACTCCTAAATTCCTTTGCCTTTTTCTTGGGCCCTGATGTCTTTTGGTAGCTGCCCAGAGACCTGTTTAGTAAGTGTATCATTGAATAATGAAAACACTAGAAATAAATATGTACTTGTATTTATCATTAAATCTTTGCAATTGAGATAAAATAAAGAGGTCATCATTTTCGGTATACTTAGATGCCTTTATCACAAACCTCCTATTAAAAAAACAGCAAACAGGGGTGCCTGGGTGGCTCAGTGGGTTAGGGCCTTTGCCTTCGGCTCAGGTCATGATCCCAGGGTCCTGATATCGAGCCCCGCATCAGGCCCTCTACTTAGCAGGAAGCCTGCTTCCTCTAAATAAAATCTTTATAAAAAAAAAAAAAAGCAAACATTTTGTATTGGGTTCTTTTAAGTTTTTATTTCAATTCCAGTTAATTAACATATAGTGTTATATTAGTTTCAGATGTACAATATAATAATTTAACACTTACAAACATTACCCTGTGCTCATCACAACAAGTGCCCTCCTAAATCCTCATCACCTATCTCACCTATCTTTCCACGCCCCGCCCTCTGGTAACTATCAGTTCTTTCTCTATAGTTAAGGGTCTGTTTTCTTGGTTTGCTTATCCTTTTCTCCCCCTTGCTTGTTTATTTGGTTTCTTAAGTTCCACATATGAGTGAAATCGTATGGTATTTATCTTTCTCTGACTGGCTTATTTGCTTAGCATAATACACCCATAATCCACATCATTGCAAATGGCAAGATTTCATTCTTTTTGATGGCTGAGTAATATTCTAGTGTGTGTGTGTGTGTGTGTGTGTGTGTGTGTCTGTGTGTGTGTGTGTGCGCGCGCGCGCGTGTGTGTGTGTGTGCGCGCGCGCACGCCACATCTTCTTTACTCATTCATCGGTTGACAGACACTTGGTCTGTTTCCATAGTTTGGCTATTGTGGACATTGCTGCTATAAACCTTGGGGTGCATGTCTCCCTTTGAGTTAGTATTTTTGTATTCTTTGGGTAGATAACCTAGTAGAGCAACTGATGGAGTTCTATTTTTAACTTTTTTGAAGAACCTCCATCTGTTTTCCAGAGTGGCTGCACCAGTTTGCATTCCTACCAACAGTGTAAGAGGGTTTACCTTTCTCCACATCCTCACCAACACTTGTTTCCTGTGTTAATCTTAGCCATTCTGACAGGTGTGAGGTGGTATCTCATTGTGGTTTTGATTTCCCTGATGGTGAGTGATGTTGAGAATCTTTTCATGTGTCTGTTGGCCATCTGGATGTCTTCTTTGGCAAAATGTCTGTTTATGTCTCTGCCCATATTTTATGGGATTATTTGTTTTTTGGGTGTTGATTTTTACGAGTTCTTTACATACTTTGGATACTAAACCCTTTATCAGATGCGTTATTTGCAAATATCTTCTTTCCCTTCTGCAGATTGCCTCTTAGTTTTATTGATTGTTTCCTTCACTGTGCAGAAGCCTTTTATTTTGGTGAAGTCCCAATAGTTTATTTTTGCTTTTATTTCCTTGCCTCTGTAGACATATCTAGAAGGAAGTTGGTATGGCCGTTGTCAAAGAGGTTATTGCCTGTATTCCCCTCTGGGACTTCAATGGTTTCCTGTCTCACATTTAGGTCTTTCATCCATTTTGAATTTATTTTTGTGTATGTTGTAAGAAAGTGGTCCAGTTTCATTCTTCTGCATGTTGCTGTCTGATTTTCCCAACACCGTTTGTTGGATAGGCTGTCTTTTTTCCATTGGATATTCTTTCCTGCTTTGTCAAAGATTAATTGACCATATAGTTGTAGGATGTATTCGGTTCTTAACAAAGGGAACTTGATCAAAGTATGGGCGACTTCATTTTCACAACCAAGATACAGATTAGTACACAGGTGACTGTAGTATGATTGTACTGTAACTTTATAAGAATTTTACTGGGAGACAATCCCCCAGGTATTTCTTGTATTTCTGCATGTCTCTTAAGCAGATAAATTGACAGTTCTGGTTCTGGAATATCTTTTCAAGTGTGTATGGCAAACAGCTTTGAAAGATAAAGACAGTGTCTCCCTCTGAGGCAAAGGGCAGATTTGTTTGCTGTCCAGGATAATAAAGATAATGTCTTTTTCTAGAGCAAAGGTTGGACAAATTCGTTGGCAGTCTCCTTTAAAAGTCTGATGTTTCCTAGGCTCAGGGCATCACAGCTGTGATAGAAAATCCCGTGTGACCCACACAGGTGACCAACTTGTCCTAGTTTGCCTGAGATTTTTCTGATTATTACAGCAACAGGGACCCAGTATAAACTTGAAGATCATCCTGCCACTGTGCTATAAGTAATAAAGTCCTTTGGCTCTGGTCCAGGAGTCTGGTGGCTTGGGCTAGCACCCTACAAACTGTAGTAGGCTAGCTCATTAGATAGTAAGTACAGTAAAATATCAGACCCTTAGTAGCTATTTACAAATATAAGTCTGGCAATTGCTGGAACTAGAGTTGGGGGAAGAAAAGTTTATTTTAGATCTGAGGAATGGGAAAAAACCCGAGTTTCCTCTAAGGTTTTCAAAAGCTGTTTTATGAGATGAATGATTCAAAAGAAAATCAACCTATATGAAAGTGACTTTGCAAGATCTTATGTTATTTCTATTTCCCTTATAATTTTTTCTCTTCCTCATAGATATTTAGAAGTGTATTGTTTAATTTCCAAACATTTAGGAATTTTTCTAGTTACCTTTTCTTTTTTTTTTTTTTTAAAGATTTTATTTATTTATTTATTTGTCAGAGAGAGTGAGCACAGGCAGACAGAGTGGCAGGCAGAGGCAGAGGGAGAAGCAGGCTCCCTGCCTAGCAAGGAGCCTGATGCGGGACTCGATCCCAGAGTTCGACGCTGGGTTCATGACCTGAGCCAAAGGCAGCCACTTAACCAACTGAGCCACCCAGGGGTCCCTCTAGTTACCTTTTCTAATTATCCATTAGTTTAATTTCACTTTGGTCAGAGAACATACTCTATGATTTCAGTTCTTTGAAATTTGTTAAGATTTGCTCTGGTCTATTTTAGCAAATGTCTAAGTGCATTGTAAAAAATTTTGTTCTCTGCAGAGATTGGCTACAGTGTTGTTTAGATGTCAGTTAGGTTAGGGTGGTTTATTGTGTTGTTCAAATCTTCTCTATTCTTACCGATTTTTCTGCTTATTCTGTCAATTATTATAATGTTTTTAAGAATGATTGTTGATTTATCTATTTTGCCTTTATACATTAGATGACACAAATTGAAGAATACTTTATCTTCCTATGTAATGGATTATTTTATCATTTATAAAAATCACTCTATTTCCATAATACTTGAAGTCTACTTTAGTTGGTATTAATAAAGTTATACTAGCTTTCTTTTGCTTAATTTTTGCATAGTATATATTTTTCCATTCTGCTTTATTTTTAACTTTTCTCTGTCCTTACATTTCATGTATCTTATAAACAGCATTTCTTCCTTTCTTTCTTTCTTCCACTCTTTCTTTCTTTCTTTCTTTTTTTAAAAATTACACTCAGTCTGACAGCTTTTGTCTTTGAATTGAAGTTTTTTGCTCCATTCACATCTCATATAACTACTAGTTGGTGCAATGGACTGAAAGTTCTGGTAATTAGGATTAGATGAGGTCATAATAATGGATCCCTCATGAAAGGGATTAGTAGTCTCTGAAGGAGAGCTTGCTTCACTCTTTGCTCTCTGCTACGCAGAGGATGCAATCAGAAATCAGCAGTCTGCAGCTTGGAAGAGGATTTTTTTTTTTAATTTAAGCTTTATTTAAACATATAATGTAACCCCACCACCCTCTCCCAACCCCTCTTCCCCCCACCCCCCTCAGTTTGTTTTATGACATTAAGAGTCTCTTTTGGTTTGTCTCCCTCCCGATCCCATCTTGTTTCATTTTTACTTTTCCTACCACCTTAACTCCCACCCCCATTGCATCTCCACTCCCTCATATCAGGGAGATCATGTGATAGTTGTCTTTCTCCAGTTGACTTATTTCGCTAAGCATAATATGCTCTAGTTCCATCCATGTCGTCGCAAATGGTAAGATTTCATTTATTTTGATGGCTGCATAGTTTCCATTGTATATATATATATACCAAATCTTCTTTATCCATTCATCTGTTGATGGACATCTAGGTTCTTTCCATAACTTGGCTATTGTGGACATTGCTGCTGTAAACATTCGGGTACACGTGCCCCTTTGGATCACTACGTTTGTATCTTTAGGGTAAATACCCAGTAGTGCAATTGCTGGATCATAAGGTAGCTCTATTTTCAATTTTTTGAGGAACCTCCATGCTGTTGTCCAGAGTGGTTGCACCAGCTTGCATTCCCACCAACAGTGTAGGAGGGTTCCCCTTTCTCCACATCCTCGCCAGCATCTGTCATTTCCTGACTTGTTCATTTTAGCCATTCTGACTGGTGTGAGGTGGTATCTCATTGTGGTTTTGATTTGTATTTCCCTGATGCCCAGTGATGTGGAGCACTTTTTCATGTGTCTGTTGGCCATCTGGATGTCTCCTTTGCAAAAATGTCTATTCATGTCCTCTGCCCATTTCTTGATTGGATTATTTGTTCTTTGGGTGTTGAGTTTGCTAAGCTCTTTGTAGATTTTGGATACTAGTCCTTTATCTGATATGTCGTTTGCAAATATCTTTTCCCACTCTGTCAGTTGTCTTTTGGTTTTGTTGACTGTTTCCTTTGCTGTGCAAAAGCTTTTGATCTTGATGAAGTCCCAATAGTTCATTTTTTCCCTTGCTTCCCTTGCCTTTGGCGTTGTTCCTAGGAAGAAGTTGCTGCGGCTGAGGTCGAAAAGGTTGCTGCCTGTGTTCTCCTCAAGGATTTTGATGGATTCCTTTCTCACGTTGAGGTCCTTCATCCATTTTGAGTCTATTTTCGTGTGTGGTGTAAGGAAATGGTCCAATTTCATTTTTCTGCATATAGCTGTCCAATTTTCCCAACACCATTTGTTGAAGAGGCGGTCTTTTTTCCATTGGATGTTCTTTCCTGCTTTATCGAAGATTAGTTGACCATAGAGTTGAGGGTCTATTTCTGGGCTCTTTATTCTGTTCCATTGATCTATGTGTCTGTTTTTGTGCCAGTACCATACTGTCTTAATGATGACAGCTTTGTAGTAGAGCTTGAAGTCGGGAATTGTGATGCCACCAACTTTGGTTTTCTTTTTCAATATTCCTTTGGCTATTCGAGGTCTTTTCTGGTTCCATATAAATTTTAGGATTATTTGTTCCATTTCTTTGAAAAAATTGGATGGGATTTTGATAGGCATTGCATTAAATGTGTAGATAGCTTTAGGTAGCATAGACATTTTCACAATATTTATTCTTCCAATCCATGAGCATGGAACATTTTTCCATTTCTTTGTGTCTTCCTCAATTTCTTTCATGAGTACTTTATAGTTCTCTGAGTATAGATTCTTTGCCTCTTTGGTTAGGTTTATTCCTAGGTATCTTATGGTTTTGGGTGTAATTGTAAATGGGATTGACTCCTTAATTTCTCTTTTTTGCTGTCTTGTTGTTGGTGTAAAGAAATGCAAATGATTTCTGTGCATTGATTTTATATCCTGACACTTTACTGAATTCCTGTACAAGCTCTAGCAGTTTTGGAGTGGAGGCTTTTGGGTTTTCCACATATAGTATCATATCATCTGCAAAGAGCGATAGTTTGACTTCTTCTTTGCCGATTTGGATGCCTTTAATTTCTTTTTGTTGTCTGATTGCTGAGGCTAGGACTTCTAGTACTATGTTGAATAGCAGTGGTGATAGCGGACATCCCTGTTGTGTTCCTGACCTTAACGGAAAAGCTCTCAGTTTTTCTCCATTGAGAATGATACTTGCCGTGGGTTTTTCATAGATGGCTTTGATAATATTGAGGTATGTGCCTTCTATCCCTACACTTTGAAGAGTTTTGATTAGGAAGGGATGTTGCACTTTGTCAAATGCTTTTTCAGCATCTATTGAGAGTATCATATGGTTCTTGTTCTTTCTTTTGTTAATGTACTGTATCACATTGATTGATTTGCGGATGTTGAACCAACCCTGCTGCCCTGGAATAAATCCCACTTGGTCGTGGTGAATAATCCTTTGAATGTACTGTTGGATCCTATTGGCTAGTATTTTGGTGAGAATTTTCGCATCTGTGTTCATCAAGGATATTGGTCTGTAATTCTCTTTTTTGATGGGATCCTTGTCTGGTTTGGGGATCAAGGTGATGCTGGCCTCATAAAATGAGTTTGGAAGTTTTCCTTCCATTTCTATTCTTTGGAACAGTTTCAGGAGAATAGGAATTAATTCTTCTTTAAATGTTTGGTAGAATTCCCCTGGGAAGCCATCTGGCCCTGGGCTTTTGTTTGTTTGGAGATTTTTGATGACTGTTTCAATCTCCTAACTGGTTATGGGCCTATTCAGGTTTTCTATTTCTTCCTGGTTCAGTTTTGGCAGTTTATATGTCTCTAGGAAAGCATCCATTTCTTCCAGATTGTCGAATTTGTTGGCATAGAGTTGTTCATAATATGTTCTTATGATTGTTTGTATTTCTTTGGTGTTGGTTGTGATCTCCCCTCTTTCATTCATGATTTTATTTATTTGGGTCCTTTCTCTTTTCTTTTGGATAAGTCTGGCCAGGGGTTTATCAATCTTATTAATTCTTTCAAAGAACCAGCTCCTAGTTTCATTGATTTGTTCTATTGTTTTTTTGGTTTCTATTTCATTGATTTCTGCTTTGATCTTTATTATTTCTCTTCTGCTGGGTTTAGGCTTTCTTTGTTGTTCTCTCTCGAGTTCCTTAAGGTGTAGGGTTAGGTTGTGTATTTGAGACCTTTCCTGTTTCTTGAGATAGGCTTGTATCGCTATATATTTTCCTCTCAGGACTGCCTTTGTTGTGTCCCACAGATTTTGGATCGTTGTGTTTTCATTATCATTTGTTTCCATGGTTTTTTTCAATTCTTCTTTAATTTCCTGGTTGACCCATTCATTTTTTAGAAGGATGCTGTTGAGTTTCCATGTATTTGTGCTCTTTGGAAGAGGATTCTTACCAGAGTTCAAGTGTGCTGGCACCGTGATCTTGTACGTCCAGCCTCCAGAACTGTAAGCAATAAATTCTTGTTTATAAGCTATCCAGCCGTTGATGTTTTGGTCTAACCCTCCCAAATGGGCTAAAACAATTGGGTTTACGTCTATCAACATATTATTTGTTTTCTATGTATCCCATCTTTGATCCTTTATTTTTCCTTTCTTGAATGACTTTGGACTTATCAGGTGTGTTTCTTAGGCCATTTTCCTTCTAAAAGATTTTTATACATTTAAAAAATTATTCTTTTGGTGTTTTCCATAGAATTACAACATTCACTCATATCTTATGATGGTCTGTCTTAAATTAGTAGCTTTACTAGTTGCTGACCAATGTAAGAATTCCACAGTGTAATTTCATTTACCCACCTGCCACCATTTGTGCTAGTGGTGCCATATACATTAACACAATGCGACATTAACATGAGTTGAGAGGAACTGGGATGCAGATTTTTGGATCTTTCTCTCAATTCCTTTCCTGTCTGGGATTTTGAAGCTCAATTCCAAGCCACTTTGGCAGTCCCAAATTTAGACCTCTTTTTCCTCAGTCCAATAACACTGTCACTTTCTGTTTGAGCTCTATTCCCTATATAACGATTTGAAAAATGCCCTCATAAAAAAGCCATAGCATGAATGTAGAGCTCACCATATGTGCTTCCCTTCTCTGAGGGACTGAGGGAGTCCTGCCTGTCCTGGTTTCTTGCCAATGCCTTCAAACAGTTGATTTATATATGTCATCCGGCTTTTATAGTTGTTTTTGGCAGAAGAGTTAGTTTAATACCAGCTACTTTATCATGCATGGCTGAGACTGGAAATCCCTTAGAACATTTCTATGAACAGAAATTTCTCCTCATCTAACATTTGGTACACCATTGGTATAGTTCATGTAAATGCATGATCATTTTCCTTAATCTGTTTTCAAAATAATGAGATGATTCTCTGGTATCCTCTAATGTTGACCAATTATTATCATATTTAGTATAATTTATGAACTTGTGGATTTAAATGAATTCATTATTCTTTACTCTGGTAGGTATGGTAGGTATTATTCTTAGTGATGCCCAGATCTTCCATTCTTTGATCATTGAAAGCCTCTTTAAGTTAGCTCGGAGTCTCTTTGACATGATCCTAGTGGTTGTTGATACATTCCTGGTTATATGTTTGATGGGAGAGTCCAGGACCATCTTGTATATCCAACCCCCAGGCCTAGAATTACCCATTTATTTGAAGAACACAAGATAGTGTATGAAAGGAAGATCAAGGGTAAGTTGTGTTTCTAGGGCACTGCCAACTTTCAGTTAAAGCAAGAAGGTAAAGAAACTAGCCAGAGGAAAAGCTGAATATATAGGTAATTTTGCTGATGATGTCAGCAAGCCTCTTGCTCAACTGTAGACCCCAACAGTTATTTCTTATCACACTTTCTTGTGGCATTGATGAAGATGTTTTGCAATGCGTGGAACATTCCAGCCACCAGACCAGAAAAGCCCTGATAGCAAAAGAATGCCTAGAAGACTACACCCTGCACGTCCCAGGCCTTGCCTGCGAACAGGCCCTGAGCATATCCCAGCTGCCACCTATGATAGCTGCTCTCTGCCTGCTTTCTTGCACGGACCTTACCAAACCTCTTCTGTAAAACTGTAGGTGCCCAACTTGCTGAGGGAGAGGTCAGTCATTAAGGTTTGAGCCTGCCACCTCCCCTGGATGCTGGCACCCAAAATAAATTTCTTCCTTTTTCTTTTCCAAACCCTTGTCCCTTGAATTATTGGTCTCTCTTGCAATGAGTTTCTTGGGCAACAGTGTTGGCCCAGCCAGGGGCTATGCTCTTGATTTCTCCAGCACCCTCAGGATTTCCTGGGAAGGAGCAGTTGGTGTCAGCACCAGGGCTCACCTCTTCATTTCCTGAGTTAGTGCCTGCGATTGATAGTTTGACAACAATGACAATTCATAATATCTAGAGGGCAGAGAGAAAGATTCTTGGAGTTAGAGAAAGGACAAAACATTGGGTCAAACTAATGAGCAGGAGGAGAAAAGAAGGTGGGGAATGAAAGCCTGGTGAATACTAACTTATGTTATATGTTAAACCACTTAGTATATGTGTGCTTATTTTTTGCCCTAAAAAGTCTGAGACATTAAAAAACACCATAACAATTCTCATGTCACTGATAGTTGCATAGACTCAGGTATTTGTTGGCCCTGCCTGCCTTTGTTCTGATCAAAGATTTATCTGGAAAATATTTTTCTGCTGAGCTCAGGAATTAGGAATATTTTCTTCTTTTCAATATGCTAGTAAAGTCGGAGGGATTGCCAGACATTGTAGAGAAAGAATTAGTAGAATGGACTGTAATCAACTTGTATATTTTATTTGGTAATAATTCTGCTCCATTCACTATTCTGTTGCTATTATTATAGTTGCAATATATTTAAAGATATTTATTTCATCTACATTTATTAGAGTCTTTTTTAAACTTTAGATTTATTTATTTGTTTGTTTGTTTGTTTATTTGAGAAAGAGAGCGCACAAGTGGGGAGAGGGGCAGAGAGAGGGAGAGAGAATCTGAAGCACAGAGTTGGACAGGGGCTCAATCCCACAACCGCAAGATCCTGACCTGAAACCAAGGGCTGGATGCTTAATGGACTGAGCCACCCTGGTGCCCCTATTAAAGAGTCTTAATGTGTGACTAGTTGTTTGATATTTTCTGCTGATTTGATGGATTTTAGTAAAATTCCTGGGATGGACCATATGATTATTTGCAGTGTTATCTTCTTGAAAAGGAGTCTCCTAGAACAGTAAAGTTTTGCTAACAAAGATAGTTGAGTAGTAAAATTCTTTTTTTTAATGACTTTTTTAAAAGTTTATTTATTTGTCAGAGAGAGAGAGAGAGCGCACACACAAGCAGGCAGAGTGGCAGGCAGAGGCAGAGAGAGAGAAGCAGGCTCCCTCCAAGCAAGGAGCCCAATGTGGGACTCCATCCCAGGACCCTGGGATCACGACCTGAGCCGAAGGCAGCGGCTTAACCTACTGAGCCACCCAGGTGCCCTTAGTAATAAAATTCTTAATGTTGAGAGTAAACTTGTGTTTGTGTGCACAGGGCACGTGGTTTGATTCTCACTGTGATGGATCACACAGCCTCTCTGGTTTCAAGAATTTCATTAAGTCTAGTGGTGGAGACAGGTAAATTATAGAAAATGTCAAGGATAAGTAACAAGTGTTTTAAGAAAGCAAGCTTGGGCGGTCGGGAGCACCATTGGCTTCACCAAGAAAAGTGATCTTTGAGCTTTGTTGATGGAGTTCATCCACAGTGGAAGGAACCATGCCAAGCAGAGAGAACAGCAGGTGCAAGCCTCAAAAAGAGAGAATAGGAGAAAAGGCTGTAACACGGCTAAACCTAATGGACCTTTATGCCACAATGAGTTGGCTCTTTATCCTGTACCAGAATTGGGGGGAGAAAATACATTGGTTGAAATTAGGTAAGGGCATGAGTAACTTACTTAGTAGACTATAACCTGAACATTTAAAATAATTAAGTATGGGTGTTTAGGGGAAAGGACAGGTTAAGTGAACTTCCCAGGTTCTTATAACTGGATGAATGGTAGAGTAGAGTAGGTTGAGGGGAGGTGAAAATAAGCAGACACTGAGGGAATGTGAATATGATGAATTCGATTTTTTATATATCTCTATTTATATGTTCATAGTTATGTGTGAACATATTTCTCATGGCATTTTTTCACCTTATATATCTCTTCAGATAATCTCTCTGCTTTTCCCAGAGAACAAAATATATTCCCATGTTTTTATTAGGAAACATGTATCTTGTCTTGCTGCTCTTTCAGCTGCTTACTTGTTCTGTAAGCTTTCATGTTTTCTGGAATAATGTTATGTACCTAGTGGATATTTTTATAATGAAAAGTCACACATAGGGCTTTTTCTCATAGAGATAATATTAGTCGCTTCAAGAAAGTGTCATCACACACAAATGGACCAGATTGCAAGTTAGCAGGATATGCCTTGCTGGTCGCAGCCACAAAAGGGGTTCAGTACTTGTCAACTGATTTAGACTTTAAAGGAGGAGTTAACTGAAAATCTTTGAGGAAGACAGGTAAGATGGAGGCAGACAGATGGGGTGATATGGTAATGACAAATAATGGGTAGTTTGGGAAGCTGCTGTCTTACACAGTATGGGCTCGCATTAGAGTCTTCCAGATTAACTGAGTTTTCAATCACTTGCTATTTATTTCATGTATAATTTTGAAATGGAAATGTTTACATCGTTGTTAAGTATAAATGTTGAGCGAAACACGGCCTTGAATTCTTCTTTTTTTTTAATTTAACTAAGTTCCTTGTCTCGGGAGAAGGGAGAATGGGGTTATGAAGAGTCATGAAGCACCTTCATGGTGTCTCATTTTTCTCTTCTGGCCTCAGTTTTGGTCCTCATTACTTCATTCCTAGCCTACTGAAATTGTCTCCTATCCATTGTGTCCCTATCTCCGGACTTCCTTCCTTCTGATACATTTCAAACACCGTTAGAAAGAACTTTAGACACCGTTCCCATTCCCCCGATCTTAATACGCACGTTGTTAAATTAAACAAGGAGGTCTTTAGCCTGACATAGCTCTAATGTCGCGGTAGCCTAGTAAGCAAACCGGGATCTAAGCCTGTAAATACCCCAAGGTTAAAAAACCAAAACACTAAGGGGAACCAATCACAGCCTGTCAACTAGGCTTTAAGCTACAGCGGATCAATAATTTCTTCTTTGCTTCTGCCTTCTTCCTGTGTAAATCTTTCCTCTGGCTCCTCCTGTTGGCAGAGTGTTCCTGACCACTTCTGATTTGGGGCTGCCTGATTCAGATCGATTTTTGCTCACAGGAACTCTTGTAGTTTTTAATATGCTTCAGTTTATCTTTTAGCATTGTTCTGAGTCTGTTTGTCCTTTCAGCCAGATCTCTAACTTTTGTTTTTAACTTCAATATGGGGTTGATGTTTTTGAAATTTTTTTCCGAAGGACTTGAATAAAGACCAAATATTTTACCTCAGTATTTAATACCTTCCATGATCTGGTTCCAGATTTATTATCAGCCACTCTTCCCTTCAGCCATCATAAACTACTCTGTGTTTCTTACTCATGTCTCTTCGCTTTCTTGTGGCCTTGCTGTTCATCACCAGAGTGTAGGCACCACGAGGCCTGATCTCCAGAGAGTAGAGCCATGGGAAGATTTTGGAATGGGTGAATCTTTCATGAATCATCCATTCATTTATCTACTTCCTCCTCTATCTTTGCATAGCTAAATTATGTGCTTACTTTAAGGTACTGATCAAATACCACCTCTTCCATGATCCTTTCCCAGTTTCCTTCACTTGGAAGAGCCATGTACCCTGAGTGCTCATGGTATTTTGTTTATGCCTCTCTTGTGATGTTTATTTTCTTCCTGAAATTATTCTTTATGTATTTTCTTAGAATGGGCTCTGTGTTATATTTATTTTTGTCTACTCTAGATCCTACACTCCTGATACTTAGCACATAGTTGGCATTTAGTGTTCCTCATGTCTATTAATAAATAAAGTTGAAAGAGAACTGGGGGTTGATTGTCACGTAAATTCCTAAATCTTTATAATAGGCGCTATATAAACATATTTAAGGATTTCTTTTTTTATACAAACAAAAAACAACAACAAAAACCCCCAAATGTGGTGAAAATAAAGTTATAGCCAATTTTGGGATCACCACTCCAATGATTAACAACCTTGATAATAATCACAGCCATGCTTTATTGAAAACTGACTCAGCCAGGCAATCTGATCACCTTAAGTATATTATCATGGGTCTTTAAAACTGCCTTGTGAAGGGCAGGCTGTATCTATTTAAATAATGAGCATAGTGAGGGTGAAGTTGACTCTTCTATTTGCTAAGTATGTGAACTGATACTTAGGTACTGGTCTAACAGACTCCAGAGCTCTACCCACAAGGCCATACCTTTGTATTTTTTGGGTTAAGAAACACTTTTGGTTAACTTTTGGTTATCTAAGTGAAATGTCTTATGTGATGTCCACAGTGGAGACACAAACATCACCAAGAAATCTGAGTACCTATAGTGACAGGCCTTAGTCTCCCCAAGGGAGATCTGATGGCTATATTGCTAACAAAGGAAGAAAGTACCCTTAGTAAATTTTTTAGTGAAATCCCAGAATTTAAGTTGAACCTGATCACCATTTGCTATAAAAATTGAATACTACAACCTGGAGTCCAGTGGTGAAAAGAAATCTTGGGAGTATTCCTAACTGTGCTACCTGATTACAGTTTAAAGACCTGTATATTCTGAGGACCAGGAGGTCATAGAATTGCCTTCCTCCATGCTGCCTCATTAACCTAATTTCCCCTGCTTACTCTATCTCCAGTCATCCCTGGGATATGCTAATGCTAATGTCTCTGGAGTCGATGGAAGGTAAAATCACAGAGGTACAAAACAAATTAACTGCAGAATTACCAGGGTGTTTTTTTTTAAAGATTTTATTTATTTATTTATTTGACAGACAGAGATCACAAGTAGGCAGAGAGGCAGGCAGAGAGAGAGAGGAAGGGAAGCAGGCTCCTCGCTGAGCAGAGAGCCCGATACGGGGCTCGATCGACCCTGGGATCATGACCTGAGCCGAAGGCAGTGGCTTTAACCCACTGAGCCACCCAGGCGCCCCAGAATTACCAGGTTTTTTTCATAGCATTGGCAGACTTTTGTCCTTACGATTGTCTTTCTTTTTCTTTTTGAATGTAGTATGGCTAAGTCAATGATCTTTTTATTCGTTTAATTCTTTTCATTGTGTAATGAGTGTTCATTATCTTTTATATGGGAACTAGAGAACATTAGTTCTCTTCTCTTCTATTTGCCTAACTGACAGGGTTAGGTAAGCAAGGGATGTTCTAGCTCTTTCCTGATTGTCTTCTTGTTCCTCCCATCTGTTCCTGTCAGTAGGGACATTTTTCTGTCTGTCCACTTCTTTTAGTACTTCTTAGTACTAATAATTAATGAATGGAAATTATCCATTTTTTTTGTATAACAATGTATATTTTGCATATTTATTATTTTACCCTAAAAATAACAATCTATGAAAGAGAGACTAATAGTATTTTCTTCTCCATTTTATAGATAAGGAAACAGGTCATTTTCTTTTTTTTTAATATTTTATTTATTTATTTGAGAGAGAGAGAGAGAGAGAAGGAGAGTGGGAATGAGAATCCCAATATAGAGCTTGAACCCACCACTGTGAGATGATGCAGATTATTTTCCTTTTGAATGTGAGAAAAATAGCATTTATAGTCCTACTATCATCAGAGTCATCAACTTTAAAACTGTATTATTATAGCAAGGAACCAGGAGATATGTAAGCTGAACTAGGGTTCCTAGTCCTCATTTTCTCCTGTACACATCAGTAAGTACAGCAGTGAATTATGACCACGGCCTTTGAACAATGACAGCAACAGTACACGTCTTGGCTCTCACACTTAGACACTGTATATTATTGGGCAACTTGACCTGCTGAAACTTCAATTTCCTGTTCTAAAAAGATGAGGATTATGCTCTTTATACCTACCTCAATGAAATCATGTTAGGAACTCTTTAATTTCCAGGCCATCATCATCATGCTTACACTCATTTATTCGAACTAGGTATGTTGTTCCAGTATTCATTCATTCCTTTAGCAAATATTTGAATGTCCTCTACATACTAGACATTGTGCAGTAAAGCAGACACACACAGTCCTTGCCCTGATTAGAGTGTACATAGCAAAATACCTGAGTTCATTCAGATATGAGAATGTACACAGCAGAATATCTAAGAATATTCAGATGTTCAAAGGTCAGGATTTTGATGAAGTGCTAAGCAGGAAATGGACAATGAATTGCAGTAAGGGAAGAAGAAAACCAGACAAGTGCACTGCTGGCCTAGAAACCAAGCCAAGAAAGTGTTTCAAAAGATGGTGGTAGTAGATCAGTTGCATTAAATACCCCTGACAGTCAAAGTAAGCAAGAACCGCAGAATGAAACTTTGATTTTGGCAAGAAGATATCATAGATGTCTTTGACAAAGGCCATTTTAGGAACAGGTGGGAGAAGAGAAAACAATCATTTGGTACATACAAATTCTCAGGAATGAATTTCTAGCATCCCTAGCTCATGACTGCTAATATTCTCTTCTAAAAGAGAATATTCCTCTTTTGGTAATGTGGCCAATTTACTCGAATTGAGGATCTGTAATATTACTATCCTATTTCCTATTCACCTTCAGGTTTTTAATCATTGTATACAAATACCTGGAAATATGTCCTTTGTGCTAACCTATTCATTGCTGGCTTTATTTTTTTACCTACCATTGGGTAGGGTCTAATATCCAGGGACAGACTTTCATCATTCTATCTTATTTTCCTAATATATAGCATTTTGTAATGTTTGATTAAAAACATAACTTTTGTTGTCTAATGAGCTGTTCAATATTTTAAGAATGTCTAGCCTTTTTAAGGAACTCATGTGCCACCATTTTTAGATTTCTTTTAACACATGATACTTATTTTCCTATGGCACTTATTTTCCCAGAAAGATACAGACATCTTATCTTTTAACACTGATATAAATTCTCTCTCATAAAGTAACAAAGAGACAAGCAAATCTAAGTAAACGTTTCACTGATTTGCATTTTTTGGCCTCAAATATTGAAATCTAGGGGTGCCTGTGTGGCTCAGTTGGTTAAGTGGCTGCCTTCGGCTCAGGCCATGATCCCAGGGTTCTGGGATTGAGCCCCACATCAGATTCCCTGAAGGGAGTCTGCTTCTCTCCCTGCACCCTCTGCCCCTCTTCACCCCTGTTCATGTTCACTCTCACTCTCTCTCTTTCTCTCAAATAAATAAATAAAATCTTTAAAAAATATATTAAAGTACATGACTTCTGGCATTTGATTTCTTATTTGGATAATATTGCAAGACTTGAGAGATGTAGTATGGCCTTGCTTTTGAGCTTTCTTGTCAGGGCTAGGGTATCTAACTTTGGGAAATAATCACCCTCATATTTGGCCCAGGACACAGGAATTCTCTCTAGAAGTTATAAATGATATTTCTGCCTGAATTGGATGATCACATTATTAGAGCCAAAGATAATCTATTCAGAGAGAGCCTAACACTTAAAAAAAAAAAAACGTTTAAAATTTTGCTTCCATTAAAAATTACCATAAAAAGAATGTATGATATTTATGATTAAGACATGTGATGTACCTGACATTTGACTGTAGTGTTTTCTCCTTGTTATGTTAAGCACATGACATAAGGGAAACCTAGTTTTCTCATTTTAGAAAACAAATGTAATGAAGATTTAGAGAACAGGTAGGCTTGTTTTGTTTTAATGTAAGTGCAAACATATTAAAAGTGAATGAAGCAGGACTTTGTTTTTCAATAAAAGCCTTACTTTAAGTCTTCTTTATTAATATATAGTGATGTAGAAATTGGCTTTATTGATGACAAATAACAGATCCTTTTAACATTTGAAAAGAAAAAAATGCTGTTTGCTTAGCATTTTGATTTGTAAAGACAGAATTTTAAAAATGAATCCCTTCCAGATTTTTCACTTATGAGAAAGGTCCTTACATGAGAACAGTTTTCCAAATCTAGTGGCTCCTTCACTCTGCTTTCCTAACCAAGAGTTACAATAACAAGCTTTTCACCCAGGGATGAGTTACCTGACTTAAGCAGATAGACCATGAGCAATTTAGGCCATTGCTTCATTATGTGAGACAGAATATGTTATCACTAGATTCACAGTACCATTTTCACGGAAGCTTTATTTATAGAATCTGTAAGTGCTTGCTTGTCACTGAATATTTGCCTTGAGTCCATAGGGTCAAAGCTATGAAGTTATTTCCTTCAAGTAAAAGCTATTTGCCCAATAGAGAAATCATAGCTATCATGTTTAAAGGTACATGAGTATATAAGAATGGAATAAGGGCTCGAGTTCACACTGGGGCATGCCATTTCTTCATGTGGGTTGCCTTGGGGGTAATACTTTAAAAAATACACGTAGTATCCATAGAAGATAGGAATAGCAGATCCTTTGCTTCTCACTGCTCACATTTGCTAAGACTCTTATGAAGATTTTCCCTGGGCACATGAATCAGTTTAATAATGATTGCTGCCAGTTGGTGGCTAGACATCAGACTGCCAGCCTACTCAACAGTGTTGCCATCTGCTATTTGGATTCACAGTGTGCTGCTGCTACGCACCACCTCATTAAGAACGGGACCCTTGTGAGCCATAGACAGTAGCTTATTCAAGTGAGCTGAAGCAAACTCCTCCCCAGCCACATTTGTAGAGGCTGCATGCATCTCCTCTTGGTTGGGAATCGCTCTGTGCTGATCATGCCGTCTGATAGTTCACTGTCTCTGATCATTTAGGTGTCAGTCTTTCAAGCCAGCTCCTTGTTCCAGAATAGTGTTAAAATTAAAACAGCGATTGTTTCAAAAAATTGTAAAAAAAAAACCAAACTTACCCCCCCCCTTGTTTTGGTAATACAATTAACATCTTGAAATGATATTACCCAGTGGTTTGCCAAACACAAATATTTTAAGTTAAGTGTGTTATAATTCACTGGCCTCTTTGGGGTAGATTTTCCAGTTCTGAAGATTTTTTCCGTTTTGTGGAAATCCTACTGCCCAGTTTTTATTTCTTGAAAACTGATTTTCAAAGGTTTTTGTTGTACTTTTCCTTTTTTTCTCCCACTAAATATCCGAAGACAGCTGTGATTACAAAATAGTTGTATAAGTCAGATAGAAATGAGTGCATTTTATCCAATACCACTGATCACCTTAGAGACTTAGGCATTTTTGTAGAAAAAAGAAAACCTATTTGCATACATCATATAATACTTAGAACTTCTGCATCTACTTCAATAGATAATGGATTCTGTAGCACTTAAAATATTAGACAGTTATATTTCAAAATTGGGCTGGTTTCAAACAGCAAAGGAAATCATGGGCTGGTGTTTAAGTCTCAGGGACCCCTCCTCCGACCTCCACACAAATACTCAGTTCTCACGTTTGTACTTACAGGCATCCAAAATGTGCTGCTTCAACCCTATGCTTGTTAGGTACTCGGAGAAGAAAGGTTTTAGTGGGCAAATAGAATTGGGGGGTGAGGCATCTCAGAGTGGGTTTTCCAGGATTCAGACTCTGAGATGTGTTTTACCTGTAGGAGGTTTATAAGAAGAGACAACGGGACCAACACTTGTAGAAAAGAGGAAGAGGGGCGCCTGGGTGGCTCAGTGGGTTAAAGCCGCTGCCTTCGGCTCAGGTCATGATCCCAGGGTCGTGGGATCGAGCCCCGCATCGGGCTCTCTGCTCTGTGGACAGCCTGCTTTCTCCTCTCTCTCTGCCTGCCTCTGCCTACTTGTGATCTCTATCAAATAAATAAATAAAAATCTTAAAAAAAAAAAAAAAAGAAAAGAGGAAGAAAGGGAGAAGCTGAGTTGTAAGGCAGGTCCAACCATAGCTTTGGCCAGTGTCATGGAGGGAGATCTGGAGTTGGAATGACCTTCAGAGTTGTCCTAAGGTGGGCAAGAGAACAGCTTTGTACCCTTGCACTAATAGGTCACTGAATATGGGCAACCCCATGAAGAGGAGCGACCTTAGGTAAACTGGTTCACTGCAGCAGGTGCAATTCTCAAAGAGGGCTGGAGCTGTAGGCTGCCTGCTCACACAGTACCCCCAGGAAATGAGGAACAAGTCCTTCTTTGAAGGGGGATCTGGGCCCATATATCACAATGCTGTCACATGGGCCAGGTCAAATCATGTCATTTGGAGAGCTGCATTAAACATTCAAATAGGAATGTCTTTGAGAATTTGGCACTGAAGAAACCTTCCCACTTCGTTTGTCTCCTAACATCAAGTCATATCTTATGGAGCTAGTGTTCCACAGAACATAATTTGGTAAATGTCTCCCTGATCTTACAGTGCCTTGTAGGCTGTGTTGAAAGGACTGAATACAGATGGTTTGCTCCGGGCAATCCGGCCCATTGGTCCTGCTCAAAAACTTTGGTGTTGGTATATTACAAGCTTGTAAGTCCCATGCTAGGGTGTGTGGGAAAAGTGATTTTATTTTTCCATAACCGAACTTAATTTTTAATCTTTCATTCTGCCTGATGGCAAACACACACATGTTCACCAAATCCTTCACTTTAATAATTTTCCAGGTATGTAGACCTTATATTTAAAAATAATTTACTACAATGTCTTCTCCTCTTCTACCTGGGGCTACAGCTGAGCTCCAGAGGACTTAGGTCATGTCATGCTTTATGGGATATATCTGATTCTGGATTGGTATCTGTTCACACTGATAATAACCTTCCATGCTGACATCTTTTGAGATGTCTGCATTTCCATCCAGAACCTCTTCAGAGAGTTCACACCACATCTTTGCCCAAGAGGTCCCTCAGGTCTGTCAGTTCTTGGAGTCATTTCTCAAGTGTTTTTAATCACACCAGGAAAGACATTGGCTCGATCCTGTGACCCCATAATGTTTGTGAAGTAGTTCAGGATCCATCTGCCCAATTGTTCAAATGCAGATATTTCTACTCCAGTTTCTAATATCACAATGTCAAAACCATGGAACTTTCTCAAGATAACCAGATAGGAGGTAGAGCAGTGGTCTTCCCATTCTTAGATCAGGTAAGTTTTTTCTGGGGGTTCTTTTATGCTCTAATTTAGAATAGCGAAGCTCTTCAGAAACCCTCACCAGCCATTAATTTGTTTTCATTTTCTCTCCAACTGTGATTTATTTTCTTCTCACTTAGTGCTTTTTTTTTTCTTCCTTTGAGTGAGTTTGAAGAGAGTACGGCATGGAAGAGATTAGCTAGACAAATATCCCTCTAACTCTAAATTTTATGACATAATTTTGGTCTTTGGAACCTCAAAAGCCAATAACTAATATGCATGTTTGTTTTATGGCCTCTCTTCCTCAAGGTGTGAAGCTTACTATCTAGTTTGAGTGGGGGGGATAAGCTTGGTGGAGATAGGTGCTGGTGTAAGAACAAATTGTTTGCTTTAGAGAAAAATACCCATACTTTTATCTTCTATTCTATTCTATTCTATTCATCTACTATTGTATCTTTGTGCAAACACTATCCATCTTCATTTCTATAGCTGTGTGATGGGTATTGATATCTGGTAGTGTTAAGTCTTCCAGCTTGTCCTTTCTTTAAGACTATTGGCTGTTCTTGGTCCTTCTATTTCCATATATATTTTAGATTCAGTTCATTAATTTTCTAAAAAAACCCCAAACAAACCCTTCGAGGATTTTGATTGGCATTACACTGACACTATAGATAAATTTGGGGCAAATTAAAAATACTGATTTTTAAAATATTGAGTCTTCCTTCCATTAACATTATTTATACTTTATTTAAATCTTCTTTAATTTCTTAACTTTTTTTTTTTTTAAAGTAAGCTCTATGCCCAATGTGGGGCTGGAACTCACGACCCCAAGACCAAGAGTCACATGCTTGACCCACTGACCCAGCCAAGTGCCCTTCTCTTTGCAGTATTTTATAATTCACCCTGTAGAAAAATCGTAAATATTACAATTGGTTTACTTCTAGGTATTTGATGTCTTCGATACTATTGTAAATTTTAAATATTTTAATATCTCCAATTGATTCTGTACCAGGATGTGTAATGCAGTGGATTTTGATAGTGACCCAGTATTATGATATTCTGACCTTGCTAAATTCAGCTACAAAGCTTATTTGTAGATGATTTCAGATTCCTACCTACACAATCACATGGTTAACTATTTTATCTTATTTTTGCAATATATGTTCCTGCTTTCTTTCTCTCCCTCTTTCTCCTTCACTGTCCTGGATAGGACATCACATTCAATGTTAAATAGAGGTGATGCAAGTGAACATCCTTGTCTTAATTCCAGTACTAAAGGGAAAGATTCCATCTTTTACCATTAAGCTATTAAGTTAGCAATAAGTTTTTAGTAGATAGCCTTATTAGGTTAGGAAAATTCTCTTTTAGTTCTAGTTTGCTGATCATTTATAGTGCTAATGAGTGTTGGTTTGTCAATTGCTTATTCTGCATCTATTGAGATTATCATGTTTTTTTTCTCATTTATTCTGTTACACGATGAATTACATGAATTAACTTTCAAATGTTAAACCAATGTCATGATGTATTAGCCTCTTTACATTTCAGATTCTATTTGATAATATTTTACTTAGTACTTTAGCATCTATGTTTGTGAGATTTATTGGCTTTTGAGCAGGAGAGAGTTAAGTAGCTAACCTCCAATTAATTTATTACCTGGAAACATAGTGGGGGGTGTTTCCTGGAAAGAAAGAAGGAACATAACCCAGATAAGCCAGCTAATTTCCTTGTAAACATATTGATAATGGAGTTCATGTAAATAAAGTAGTATTAATTATTAGAAGGTGAGTCCTTATCTATGAAGTGTTTTAGCAGGAAGCCCTTGATTCAGCATTGACTATGGTAAACAAAACCAAAATCTATGAATTTATAGGGCATGGCCCCCAGGAAAATGTCCTTTAAGTTGCATAATTATATGGGTATAAACTAGAGAAGTGTCATGACCTAAAATGCTCCATGTTGTGTGTAGTGAATTCACTTAGGGAACGCATCTTTCCAGTTTAGCCAAATAGCCCATCCAACGCCAGAAGGAAGAATCTTGGAAACTGTAGACACTGTTCAAGACTTCTTTCTGCTTTGCCTATCCTCTTGATTGCTTATATTGCTTGAGATTATTAGCAAAACTTTATAATGGATAAAGTCTCTTCTTCTGGTGAGTCTTTGAGTCTGATTTGATGATCCTGCTTTATATTATCTCAATCTATAATATACCTTTTTTTAATAATGTCAAGTTTTAGAATCAAAATTATGCTTGTCTCATAAACCAAGTTAGGATGGATTTGTGTTTTCCTATTTAGTAGAAAAATTGTGTAAGATTGGCATTTTTCTCTTCTTAAATATTTGGAAGAATTTACTGATCCACTCATATGGGCCTGACTAGTACTTTATGAAAGGCTAGGGACTTCCCCTGTGGTGGAAGATGGCACAAAAGCCCCTCTTTGACAAGATGATAAGTAGGTGCCCCTTCATGAGATGCCTCCATCTTCTTTCCTGGTTGTTAGGTAATTGGTTTTCTTGGAGTTGTGTTGCAGTCTGAGACTCCTACTACTCAACCCTCCTTCCTTACCTCTTTCCTCTGCTTTCTCTGACTTCCTATTTTAATGGTCATAGCCATTTCCCCAAATAACTCTCTTGTAAATCTAATCCTGTCTTTGCCTGTGCTTCTTAGGGGACCTGAACTAACATATTTGGACTTTGTTTTGGCAGGTAGCTACTTATGAATCAGCTCCACACTACTAAGGCTTGTTTTTAAGCCATTTTAGGAGGGCAAGGCTAGTGTAGATTTTACTTTCAGGCTAGTTTAGCCCTTCTTACATAAGGTATAGGCTTCTCGGGATCCTAGTAATGTCTGAAATTCCCAGTGAGGACTAGGCTGGATGGAAATTAAGTGTTTCCCGATCTCATGCTGGTTTTGGGAATTAAGCTCAGTGTTCAGCAATGAACACAAAGGGATCTGTGTGCGGATTTCTGAAGTTTCTTTCTCTGCAAAACTTCCTCCTCACTGGTACTGTGCCCTGAAAATTCAAGACATCTGTTTCACTCAAGTCCAGTCTTTGCCTCCTTAACTCAGCAAGACTGCAACATGATCCAGAGTGCTGAAACTCAGAGTGCTGAAACTCAGGAAAGCAGGGCAAGGGTATGGTCACCTTACTCCTCTACAGTGATCACTCCTTTACTATCAGTTGTCCAATGTCTGCAAAGCTACTTCACACACTTTTTTCCCCCCCCCGGCTCCTTGGAACACCGACAGCCAATCTTTTTGTAAAATTTCTAACATATGTATTTAGAGCTATAAATTTTCCATAAGCAATTCTTTTCACAGCATCCTACAAGTCTTGATATATTGTACTTTCATTAGCATTCATTTAAAAAATATTTTCTAGGGGCGCCTGGGTGGCTCAGTGGGTTAAAGCCGCTGCCTTCGGCTCAGGTCATGATCCCAGGGTCGTGGGATCGAGCCCCGCATTGGGCTCTCTGCTCTGTGGACAGCCTGCTTCCTCCTCTCTCTCTGCCTGCCTCTCTGCCCACTTGTGATCTCTATCAAATAAATAAATAAAATCTTTAAAATATATATATATATATATATATATTTTCTAGGGGCACCTGGGTGGCTCAGTAGGTTGAAGCCTCTGCCTTCGGCTCCGGTCATGATCCCAGGGTCCTGGGATCGAGCCCCAAGCCAGGCTCTCTGCTCAGCGGGGAGTCTGCTTCCTCCTTTCTCTGCCTGCCTCTCTGCCTACTTGTGATCTCTGTCTAATAAATAGATGGGATCTTTAAAAAAAATTTTTTTTTTCTAAATTCCACTGTGATTTATAGTTTGACTCGTGGGTCATAAGGAGTATGTTCTTAGAATTACAAGCACTTGGAAAAAATTTTTTATATAACTGATTTCTAGTTTAATTCATATTCTATATGATTTCAACCTTTGGAAATTGGTTGAGATTTGATTTGTGATCCATCATATGGTCAATTCTGGTGAATGTTCTGGGTGAACCATAAAAGAATATATATTCTGAAATTTTTGAATGCAATATTTTATATTATGTCTTATTGATATGTTTGGTGCCAATACACAGGAAATAGTAGAAGCTCAACTTGAATTGAATAACTCTAAAGTTTATCTCATTTGTGGCAATTCCAGACCAAATAAGAGAGGATGATAATAATGCCACGAGGTATAGGGAGAGAGAAAACCATTTCTGGTAAGACAAGCCTCATAGAGGAACTCTAAGTGAAAGCATAAAGTATCCCCCCCCCATTCCAACCAATATTAATGACAACACTTTATGTGATGGAAACCATCCCAATATTTTTCCTTTCTGTGTTTCTACTAATTTTCCCTTAATTGGTTATAAGCTCCATATCACTGGTGCTATGTGACAGTAGAAAACAGTATTTCAGGAAACTTAATGACACTGATTTATAAAGCTCATAGAGACACAAGAAATGGTTAATTTTATTTCTCCATTTTCCCCCCAAACAATTCATGATTGTTTTTGAGATTACATGAGTTTCAGCAAAGTCTAATATCTCTATCCAATGGTCCAACTTTTCAAGTAGAATCATTTTTGAATCTTCTAAGTTCTAATATCAATTTATAATCAGCATCACTCCAGGTTAGAATGATTATTAACATACATCTTCTAATACATTTAACTTCCTAATTTAACCCTTTTGCTAACTTTGTTCTGGACTTTTTTTTTTTTTAAGATTTTATTTGTTTGAGAGACAGAAAGAGAGAGAGAGTGAGAGTGTACATGTGAGCCAGGGAGGAGAGGGACAAGCAGAAACCATGCTGAGCAGAGCCTGATGCAGGGCTTGATCCCATGGCCCCAAGATCATGACCTGAGCTGAAGGCAGACACTTAACCGACTGAACCACCCAGATGCTGGATGCTGAAATTTTGATTATAGAAAGGAGGATACAGATTTAGACGAGGCTAAGAACACTTTCTATAGACTTACAAGATGCCTGTCCCACATCTCTGTAACCCCCAATTCCAGCCACAGCTCTGGTGAATAGTTTGTAGGAGGTTTCGCCCTGCTCGGTGCTGATAGTGCTTCAGGTATGCACCAAGAATCCAGCTTCCTGTCCCAAGGCTCCTCTGGTGTGGCAATGTGTGATACTCTGGTACCCTAAGGCTCTTCGTCTTTGCAACCCACAGGGATGGAGAAGTTAACACTCTATGGGAGTTAACACCCTATGGGAGCAGCCCTCAGCAAGGGGGAGATGGCTGCGGAGAGATAAATACTTCTCCCTTTCATCCTTCAGGGGTGGGCGGTTCTGAGACAAAATTGAGTAAGAATCTAGAAGGATCTGCATGTGCGAAGTACCCATTAGCAGTGGTGGACTACTCCATAACACTACCTGTTTTGCCTGGATTTTCTTTCCATTTTACCCGGGTTCACTCCTCTCTCTTTCATTCCTGCTCCCTGGAATCACATTCCCGAATAGAGTATGCGTCTACCTTTGTCTCAGTTCTGCTTTCAAGAATCACCTGGATTAAGACAATAGGTTAGCAGGCTGTATAATGTGGGAATAAAATTGTCCTTGACTCTGCATATGCTACAAAGAAACACGCATTCAGTGGGCAGCACAGTTTATGGTAATTTTGATGATTTTCCATCTCTTTCCTATTTGAAAGTTCATCATCCATCCTGAAGCCTGAATGCCTAAAGAAAAAAAGTTGGGTTAAATTAGCTTATAATTGAACAAATTTTTTTGGTGACAACAGCTCTAAGCAGTTTTTCTCTGTGAGAGGGCCCTCAGCAATTTGGTTGGATACTTCAATTTAATAAGGAGGAACCCTCAGTCTACTTAATCAGGTAAAGCTTTTTGTTGCTTTGGAAAGTCATATGGTATTTCTTATTCTCCTTGGTTAAAAAGCTGGAACTGTGACTGCTGTAATTCTTTTGGCCAAGAAACTCAAACATACCTTAAAAATGTAAATTACTGGAGTACTACCAGGCCTACTTATTCATGAAAACCGAAGGAATAGCCAGAAAGATATAGGGACTTAGCGGGAATAAATTAAGGTTGCCTACACGTCAGTCCTGAGAAAAATGTTAACAATGATAATGT
The DNA here is from genome assembly GCA_003697995.1 of Taxidea taxus jeffersonii. Classification (NCBI taxonomy): domain Eukaryota; kingdom Metazoa; phylum Chordata; class Mammalia; order Carnivora; family Mustelidae; genus Taxidea; species Taxidea taxus. The sequence goes on along the minus strand of RCUC01133944.1, from coordinate 119,360 downwards.
TTTACTCATTTACTCATTTAAGATTTAAGATAATGTTTTACTCATGAAGACACCACAGAAAACAAAATTGGTAAACTTCCCTGCACCCTCACAGCAAGTTATAGTCTAGTGGCGGGGTAAGTGAGAAAAGAGCAAATTAAAAAAATATATATATATTTATTTAACAGAGAGAAAGAGAGCACAAACGGGGGGAGTGGTAGGCAGAGGAACACGGAGAAGCAGTCTCCCTGCTGAGCAAGGATCCCAATGTGGGACTCCATCCCAGGACTCTGGGATCAAGACCTGAGCCGAAGGCAGATGCTTAACTGACCGAGCCATCCAGGCACCCCGACAATAGCAAATTAAATAATTAAAATACACAGCATTTCAAATAAAAGCATCTCAAAGTAGAAGGAAAGAATGTGAAAGGTTTTTGTCTTGTTCAACCTACAGGTCTTGTTGAGGAAATAACATTTGAACAAAGACCTGAGGAGGAGAAAAGAATCAGTCATATGGCTATCTGGGGGAGGAGCATTTGAGGAAAGCCTTGAGATGGAATGGGGTCAGTGTGGTTAGACAGATGTGAGGATTAGAAGATAAGTTTCAAAAAGGGTGCACAGAGGAGAAAGTGGGAGGTCACCTGAGAGAGGGGTCCTCAGTATATGCATGGCTACATATACTCCAAGGAATATTTTGAAAAACTGAGCACATTTTGATGTTACTATGATTGGGGTGGTGCTACTGACCGTTAGGAAGTAGGCAACATTTATAAAAGTACAGTAAGGGGTGCCTGGGTGGCTCAGTTGGTTAAGCCATTGCCTTCGGCTCAGGTCATGATCCTGGAGTCCCGGGATCGAGTCCCACATTGGGCTCCCAGCTCCACGGGGAGTCTGCTTCTCCCTCTGACCTTCTCCTCACTCATGCTCTCTCTCACTGTCTCTCTCTCAAATAAATAAATAAAATATTAAAAAAAATAAAAGTACAGTAATATTCAGGATAGTTCTAATCAGTAAGATATTTTTCCATATTTTGTGTGACTTTAAAATGTCCTGCTTATTTGTGTATATTTATGTTAACTTCTAAATTCCATTCATAGCAAGCTAGGATACTGGGATTAATTCTCCACCGAAAACAAGTACACATCCTAGGATAGATACATTTGAACAAATTCAGAAATCTCTTGCTAATTTTTTTCAAATATTTTTGTGCCCCACATCCTCTTTTCCTTGCTTTTAGGAGTTCAATTTCATGTATGTTAGATCACTTGCTACTATTCCATCAGTCACTGATGCTTGTTTACTTAAAAACTTTTTTTCTCAGTATATTTAAATTTGGATCATTTCTAGTAACCTGTCTTCAAATTTAATGATACTTTCATTGTTGTGTCAAACATACTGATGAACCTATCAAATAATTTCAGATATTGTATTTTTTAGTTCTAGCATTTCCATTTTAAAAAAATATTATCTGTATCTTTTTGAAATTTTCTATCTCTTCATCTATTTTATCTTCTCTTTAATAAGATCCTTTGATACATTTAAAAAAAATAAGATTCTCTGATGCATCTGTTATAGTTATTTTAAAGTCCTTGCCTCCTAATTCCAACATTTTCACTGATTTGCCTTTCTATTGACTTGTGACAAAGACGGTGCTGCAGAGCAGTGGGAAAAGGATGGTCTTTTGGGACCTTGGTCAGTAGGATAACTATATTATAACTGACTAACTAAGTAAGTAAGTAAGTAAGTAAAATTAACCCTTACTTCATACAGTACTTCAAAATCCATTCTACATGATTAGATCTAATTGTTCAAAGAAAAACAGTATGGTTTTTTTTTTCAATTTATTTGTTTTTCAGATAGAGAGCGCCGGAGCGAGCACAGGCAGACAAAGAGGCAGGCAGAGGGAGAGGGAGAAGCAGGCTCCCTGACAAGCAAGGGGCCCGATGTGGGACTTGATCCCAGGACGCTGGGATCATGACCTGAGCCGAAGGCAGCTGCTTAACCAACTGAGCCACCCAGGCGTCCCAAACAGTATGTTAAAAACTTGTAACTTGTAACATAGCTAAAAGTTCCTATATGTAACATAAGAGTTTTTAGATGTCCTTGTAGGCAATGATTTCTTTCTTTCTTTTTAAGATTTTATTTATTTATGACAGAGAAGGGTGCCTGGGTGGCTCAGTGGGTTAGAGTCTCTGCCTTCGGCTTAGGTCATGATCCTAGGACAGAGAGATTGGGAGAGAGGGAACACAAGCTTGAGGGAGCTAGAGAGGGACAAGCAGGCTCCCCGCTGAGCAGGGAGCCCCCTATGGGGCTGGATCCCAGGACTTCAGAATCATGACCCAAGCCTAAGGCAAATGCTTAACAACTGAGCCACCCAGGTGCCTCTAGGCAATGATTTCTTAAGCAGGATAGCATGAACCATAAAGGAAGACTGATTAATCAGACTTTTAGAAAAATAAAAAATTTATATTTATTAACATTTAACAATGAGATAATTGAAATGCAAGCCACAGATTAGGGAAAGGTGTTTTTGGACAGCATTGATAAACAAAAATGGACTCACATTAGAATAAATAAGTCAAGTAGAAAAAGACAAAAACCCAATAGAAAAGAACTCAAAAGGTCCTTTACTAAAAGAGGATATTCAAGTGACTTATTATCACATGAAAAGATGTTTTTTTCATTAGTCATCAGAGAAGTATAAACTGAAACCACACAACCACCCAATGTTGGTGAGGATGTGTAGTCATGAAAACTCCTTGTACACTGCTGGTTGGAGAGTGAACTTAAAAAGAGTTTGGCACTATCAACTATAACTAACCATAAGCATAACCTATGTCTGAGCTATTCCACTCTTAGGTATATATCCCAATAGAAATATGTATCTGTGTGATACAAATCTATCTATAGATACATATAACACAAATATGTATAATAATGTTCCCTGTAGTATTATTTGTAATATCCCCAAACCAAGGAATGACTTGAACATCCAGTATCAGTAAAGAGGATCAGTCGCAAAAGACTCAGCATTATAGGATCCCATTTTTATGAAATGTCCACAATAGGCAAACCTATAAAGACAAAGTAGATTTGTGGTTACTTTGGGCTGGAAAGGATGGTGGGACATGGCTACAAGGTGATAGCTGAAGAGTACAGAATTGTTTTGAGGTGATGAAGATGTTCTAAAATTGTGATGATGCTCTATCTGTGAATGTACTAAAAAACTACTAAATTGCATATTTTAAATAGATGAATTGTATAAGAATTATATCTCGATAAATCTGTCACTTAAAAAATAATAGTATAGGGGCACGTAGGTGGCTCAGTGGGTTAAAGCCGCTGCCTTCGGCTCGGGTCATGATCCCAGGGTCGTGGGATCGAGCCCCGCATCGGGCTCTCCACTCTGTGGACAGCCTGCTTCCTCCTCTCTCTCTCTCTGCCTCTCTGCCTACTTGTGATCTCTGTCTATCAGGTAAATAAATAAAATCTTTAGAAAAAAAAAAGAAAAAAATAATAGTATAAAGGATAAAATCTATTATATTCATATAATGGTGACAAACAGCATAAAATAGAGTAAGAAAAAAAGACCTATTATAAGCAATAATGACATGGATGAATCTCAATTAAAATATAAATGGAAAGAACCAAATATTATAGAAAACTTAATGGACAATTCATTTCACTGAAATCCAAGAAGTTACAAAACTACTCTGTGTATTTGAGGATAAGGCAGTGATTTTATTTGGGGGAGAAGTTGCTCCTGACTGGGCAGGGGGATTAAGGGGGCTCAGAATGATTTCTTTATTTGGATGGTGGTTGCAAGGGATATCTGCTTTAGTCTTTGAAAGTTTACTGAACTGTACATTTATAGTTTGCACACTTTTCTGTATTTTAGACTTCAACAAAAGTTACTTAAGAAATATTCTTTAAAAATCCAGTTGTTCAGTAATTCGTCCTAAGGATATGCATTGGGAAAAGGACATAAGGAATACATAAACATTTAGTAGTTTGTTTTTAATCTTTTTGTCTGTTAGGTTATGGAGGATTTTTACTTTCTTTTATATATTTTTCAGTATTTTCCCAATTACTATAGTGGACATAGATTATTTATCACTAGAAAAAATGCTATAAAAGCACAATTGCCTGACATATTCCTGTATTACCTTTATTCTAATTTATTCACAATGAAGAAACTTTGGCTTTTGCTCCTAGATAGGAATCAATTGGCATTTTAGAGTAGAGAAGGGTCTGGCTGCTCCTCTGCCGGTTTCTTGGTAGCCTTGCTGACTCAGGAACTCACCAGGGGCCATCTAGCAGGGAGGAAGAGCAGAGGTGCAGGTGGCAGAAGATGGAGAATAAATCTGGGCAGGGGAAGCCATGAAACTTGGGTGGGTTATAGTCCTTGTGGAACCCAAGTTTTTACTGCAAAACTGTAGTGGGATCTAGGACGGGTGGGTGCAGGCTTGAAAGAAGCTGGGTAAAGTGAGTGATCAATTTAATCATTATAATGTGCATGTTTTTGTAAGGCCAGCAGCTAAGATTTTTTTTTTCTTTTTTTACGTTTTTAAGAGGTTGTTGAAACAGGAGACAGCTATGCGACAGAGACCGTTCCTGGTGTGCCAGTCCTAAAATACTTGCTATCTGGCTCTTCACAGGAAAATTGTGCCAACTCCTTGATTAAGGGACTCTAGGCTAAAAAATTTTAAGGTATTTTAAACGTCATTTAGATTAGTGCTTGCTGGTGAGGTGCTGGGTGTGGAATGCGCCTGCCCGGGGCACTTTCAGTCAGTGGTGTCACGAGATGGAGTACTGACTGCCCAGGCGTGTCAGATACGGGAAGGGGAATGCACTAAAGAGAGTATAAAAAAACTCACCTCTGCAGAATCCAGCCTGGAAGGGGATGGCCAGGCACCGCGGGCCCAAACACAACTGGCTCTTCCTAGCAGGGGGCTTTATAAGAATGAGTGGTGCTCACTGCAACCCTCATCCGATTGCAAAGGAGGAGGCTTCCGGGCTTCTAGTGGGAAAGCATTTCTGTCACTCTCAGAGAAGCCAGCGGAGCCCCCGGGGAGTTTTCTTTTCCCTTCTCTGTTGTGTGCAGCTGCTCTGGATGGTAGTCCACCCGCTGGACTGTAACTTTTGGAGAAACGCAGCGGGAGTGCGGCGAGCTGCCCGGCGCCTGCGCAGTGGCCACTGGCAGCCTCCTCTCATCCCGCAGGCTCCGCCCGTCAGCTCCACGCTAGCGTGGGGGGCGACCTTCCCGGGTCCCGGAGGGAGGAGGAAAGTCAGGGCGGAAGGACACGTACAGTGGTTTCTGCTGAACAGTTTGAGAATTACTTCTGAACATCATAACCCCTCGCCCTTAAATGTTACCAGTGTTTTCACCTGCTCAAAGGACAATTTCATTTATCTCAGCCTAATATCTAGCTATCCCCTAAGAATGAGGGATTCTCCCCCACCAAGGTTTCTCAACCGCGGCGCTATTGATTGACATTTTAGGCAAGATGATTTTTTTGTTGTTGTTGAGGGGTGGGCGGAGGAGCTGTCTTGCTCTCTGTACAGTGTTTAGTGGCATCCTTGGCCTTTACACGCTAGATGCCTGCAACAGCCCTCCCTTCCCCCAGCTGTGACAACCAGAAATGTTTCTACCACTGCCAGATGTGTGTAGGAGAGAGAGCAGCAAAATCACTCCTACTGTGGACTATGTCCTGGAGGATTACAATACAGTGTCTTTAGATAGTGGATCATAAACTCTTAAGACATAGAGAGTCCGAATCCTCTCAACGTTATTACATTATTATAATCGACTGTATAGCTCATATTATTTCCTCAATTGACCCCCCTACCCCCGCTAAAACCTTGCTTACTCTATTGTTGTTTGTAAAACATAAATCCAGGATTTAACAAGGATCACAGATCGCATTTAGTTATCAAGTTTCCTGAGATCCCTTACATTTAAAACACTTCCCCAGCCTTTTTTGTTTTTTTGTGTTTTTTTTTGGCATTGACATTTTTGAAAAGTTCAGGCCAGTGGTTTACCAGAATCTCCTTCAATTTGGATACTAATATTGATTCTTCATTATACGATCCAAGTTGAAAAAAATTTTTTTCTTGATTTTTTCGCTGGAATTCCACTTAGGTGATATTGTATCCAGTTTTATTTATTTTCAAAGTAGCATTTAGCTTTTCAAACAATATTTAGTTTTAAAAAGTACACTTTTGGGACGCCTGGGTGGCTCAGTTGGTTAAGCGGCTGCCTTCAGCTCAGGTCATGATCCCAGCGTCCTGGGATCGAGTCCCACATCGGGCTCCTTGCTCAGCAGGGAGCCTGCTCCTCCTTCTGCCTCTGCCTGCCTCTCTGTCTGCCTGTGCTCGCTCTCTTTCTCTCTAACTAATAAATAAATAAAATCTTTAAAAAAAAATTAAAAAGTACACTTTTCTCTCAATGAGATATACATAAATTTCCGCATTGTACTTGAGTCTAGATCTTTATTTTCTATTTTTTTCCGTTGATCTGATTGTCAACTCTTGTGTTAATGTACTGTTTTAATTGCAGAAACTGTATAATATGTTCCAATATCTGGTAAGGCTAGGCCTGTCTCATTACTGTTTTTTTTCCCCTCCTCTTTTTTGGATATTCTCATTTATTTATTTTTCCATATAAAGTATAGAATCTACATCCATGAAAATACTTATAAAAATTGGTATTATTTTATGATTTTGCATAATTCTGTTGAAGAGTATGGTTTCACTTTTTCTTTTATTCACATCCCAGCTTTGTGTCTTTTAGGAAGTCTTTGAAGTTTTCCTCATAGAGGGTTTGCCTGTTTCTTATTAAATTTATTCCTACAGTAATTTTTTTTGGTCACTACTGTATACGAGGTCAGCTCTTCTATTTTTCCCTATAACTGCTTATTGCTTAAGTATACGAAGATACTGATTTTTATATGTCATTTTACATCTTGCTACTGTATTGAAAATCCTGTTGCTTCTAGGAGTTTTCCATTGATTCTATTGGAAACTCTATTTTCATTTTTATGTAATTGCAGTGGTTATTCATTTTAGAGCTCAAATTGCCCATCTTTGGCTCCTAACTTCATTTGACAACCACAAATGTTTTAATAGCTTCCTTGCTTTCTGATGCTGTAAGAGTCCCAGTGTCATTTTGGAGCATCTACTGTCCTAGACCAAAATCAGCAGTTTGTCAAAGGAGTCCTCATTACTTTCAGTGGAAATCCTATTTGGTGACCACGATCCATGCACTTAAGGATGTTCATGGCTAAACAGCTTGTTGTTACTTTTCAGATTTACAGTGCAAAATCTAGAATATATATCTTTCACAGAAAGATAAAACTAAATCATAAATTTGTGCTGATATTCCAATTCTAATGAAACATTATAGAAGTTTTTACTTAACTGATTTGATTTTATATTACATCACTTTTCTACTGAAACACATGGTACCTAATAATATTAACAAAATTACTTACTTTTTCCTATAACAAATAGTTTTAAAATAACAGTACCAGTATTATAGCTAATTATAAAAGTGTTAAATATAGTTTAATGCAACTAGGTTTAGTTTTTTCAGGTTGTTTTCTAATCTAGGTTAATTAAAAAACAAATTAAATCCAAATTGGAAAAAAACAAACCCCAAAACAAGACAATATTTCTAACTTTTTGAGTGTGATGTCTCACTCATTTATTTGTCTCATTTTTATTGATATAAATATTTAAATCTACAAATTTTATTATAAACAGTCAGCATTATCTTGCAGACTCTGATGCCATATTTTCATTAGTTTTTTATTTTCATTTTTAAATTTTTTAATATATTTATTTATTTATTTATTTATTTGATAGAGATCACAAGTAGCCAGAGAGGCAGGCAGAGAGAGAGAGGGGGAAGCAGGCTCCCTGCTGAGCAGAGAGCCCAATGTGGGGCTTGATCCCAGGACCCTGAGATCATGACCTGAGCCGAAGGCAGAGGCTTTAACCCACTGAGCCACCCAGGTGCCCCTTCATTAGTTTTTTTAAAAAATATTTTATTTATTTACTTGAGAGAGAGAAAGAGGAGAGAATGCACAAGCAGGTAGAAGGGCAGAGGGAGAGGGAGAAGCAGACTCCCCACTGAGCAGGGAGCAGGACATGGAGCTGGATCCTAAGACCCTGAAATCATGACCTCATGACCAGAGCCAAAGGTAGACGCCTAATGGACTGAGCCACCCAGGCGCCCCTTCATTATTTTTTTTTCTAGAAATTCTCAGTATCAATTGGTATTTCCTTTTGAGCCAGGCTATGTTTAGTAGAAAATTTTAAAATTTCAAGATGGGAAGCCTTTCTTAATGTTTTGATAGTGATGGATTTTTTTTTAAAATTTAAATTTTAGTTAGTGAACATGCAGTGCAGTGTTGATTTAGGGAGTAGAATTCAGTGATTCATCACGTATATCCAACACCCAGTGCTCATCACAAGTGTCCTCTTTAATACCCATCACCCATCTAGTCCATCCCCCACCCACCTCCGTCCATCAATTCTGTTTGTTCTCCATTGTTAAGAGTCTCTTATGGTATTTTTTTTTTCCTTTTCCCCCTTCCCATATGTTCATCTGCTTTCTTAAATTCCACATAAGAGTGAGATCGTATGGTGTTTGTCTTTTTCTTACTTATTTCACCTTAGCACAATACACTTTAGCTCTTGGGGCGCCTTGGTGGCACAGTGGTTTGGGTTCAGGTCACGATCCCAGGGTTCTGAGATTGAGCCCTGCATCAGGCTCCCTGCTCAGCAGGGGAGTCTGTTTCTCCCTCTCCCTCTGCTGCTCCCCTTGTGCTTCTTGCTTTTTCTCTGTCAAATAAATAAATAAGTAAATAAATATAAATACAGTCTTTTAAAAAATGCACTCTAGCTCCATCCACATCCTTGAAATGGCAAGATTTTATTTTTTGATGGCTGAGTTTACATATATATATATATATATATATGATAATGTTACTATAAACATTGGGGAACATGTACCCCTTTGAATCTGCATTTTTGTATCCTTTGGATAATTGAATTTTTATTTTTATTGTTGATGCATAATATTTGTATTCTTCTTTACTTAATTATTTTGGGTATACATGTGTTTATTGTATGTAAGGAGTCAATTATTGTAAATTTTTTTTTTGTCTTGGACTAAGAGAACTGTACTAAAGCTTGCTATTATTTATGTATTTCTATTCTCTTTGAATCTTTTGTAGTTTCTGCTATATGAAAGAAGCTGCTGTATTTTTTGTTGCATATCTTTCATAAATATTTTATTTTCACTGTGAATTGTAGCCTCTAGCATTATCAGGTGCTCTTTGTTTCAGTCATGGTTTTTGGACTGAACTCTAGTTATTTGGATTTCAAAATTGCAGTTCTTTCTTTTTATTTGCATTTTCTTGGTATACCTTTACCTGTCCTTTCTTCATTAGCATTTCTGAATTATTTTATTTTAGGCATGTCTTTGTCTTTTAAGTGAAGTGTAGAGTTGGGTATTGTTTTGGAATCAACCAACTTTCTTTGTCCTTCTAATAGCAGAGGCAAGCCCTCTAATGGTTGATGTGTTTGGTCTCAGATATCTCATCTCATATTTTATTTATATATGTAACATATAGCATATTTGATGATGCTGAGTGCTCTTGAGGAAAATAGAGGAGAAGGGGTGAGGGCAGTATTCCATTTTAAATAGGTGGTCAGGGAAGGCCTCATTAGAAAGGTGACTTTCGCACAAACTCTTGAAGTCGGTGAGGGAATGAGTCATTTGGATAAGTGAGGTAGGATTTATCCTGATGAGAGAGAGCAGCGGGAGCAAAGGCCCCCAAGCACAGGACTACCTGGTCTGTTTTCCAAGAACAGCAAAGAGGCTGGGAAGGCTAGAGTGTGGGATGCAGGACGGTAGGAGATAGGCCAGAGGGAACAAATCAAAGAGGATCAGATAGGGCCCTGTCAGTCAGGGAGGTAACAAGACAACCCCTTCGAGAGGAATTTTCCTGCAAGATGTTAAAATAATATTACTGCTGCCAGTCCGCGATCATAACTCAATAACTCTATAGGAGTATGTTAATAACTCTGGTATTCCAGCCTAGGTAGAAGAGGAAGCCAGGCTTGTGAGAATTATATTTTGGGGTACAACTCCATTTATGCATGAAAGTAGTTTCATCCCTGCTGACTTTGAGAACTAGATTACTAAACACCTGCCTAGTGTAATGGGAATAATCCTTGAGCATAATTTTAATATCTCTAATATTTTATGGGCCACCTGGATGGCTCAGTAGGATAAAACATCTGCCTTTGGCTTAGGTCATGATCCTGGGGTTCTGGGATCAAGCCCCATGTAGGGCTCTCTGCTCAGCTGGAAGTCCGCTCCCTCTGCCTCTCCTCCTCCTCCTCCCCCTGCTCCCACTGTCTCTCTTTCAAATAAATAAATAAAATCTTTAAAAAACATCTAATATTTTAGTTTCCACCCCCAAACACATCAGATATCACTTCACAACTACGGCTTTTCACAATTTATCTGAAGGTGTGAATTTACAGGGAAAGAATTTTTATTGAAACATACCAGTGAAATGTATCTTGACTAAAAATGTTCAGAAAGCATAAAAACATTAAAATTCTATACTGGGAAGCTTGACCAAAGGCCAGAACATGACATAGGAGTTTTTTGAATTCTTTTCAAAAGTCAAGTATTTGGCTTAAAACAGGTTTTTTTTTTTTTTTCCTCCTTTTATAAAGACATCTGTTGTTTTAACAGAAAACTGTATGGCAGAGGTGGTAGAATGAAATGGGTGTGTGGTATGGGGTGAGGGAAGTGGGGAATTATAGTGGTCTGCCATCCAGAAAAACAGTGTTCAGGATTCAAGTGGATGGGAACGGAGAAGGGACAAACTTTAAGTACACGTAAGATTACTTCTTCCTTGTCTATGTGTTTCAGTTGGCCGCATTTTAATTTTCTCCTTCCTCTTTCCTCTTCTTCTTTCTCTTTCACCTTTCTTTTTCTTAAGCTAAACTGTCACAGCGAAATGCTGTCTGAATAAGTCACAACTCGTATAGAAGACTGAACAGTGCATTGTAAGATAGGACACAAAACAAAAGACTTCATCAGAGAGCTGAGATCATCGTGGGGTTGTGCACAGACCCAGTGCTGCAATTCAACAGTGTTTCTGAGAGCCTGGGACCGGTTCCACCATTCTTGGTATGCTATTGCCCCCTGCTGTTCATGCGGAGGCACTGACTCACAGAAATGAGTTTCCATAACATTCCATGTTTTAGTGCAATGTTAGCGTGCAATCACAGAACGTTAGGACACATAGTTCAAAGATTTAAAACAGTAATTTAAGCAACTGCTTTCTGAAAAGCTGAGTATCAAAGACATCACAAAACAGCTTTTTTCCCCCTGCTCTCTGATATGTTGAAAATAAATTTTGACTCCATTTTTTAGCTAAGAAATCTGGTTTCCTATTTAAGTTTCTGAGGGGAGCAGAGCCCAAGGCAATTGAGGTAGCTTAGAGAAAAACTGGAAAAGTGAAAGCAGGGTGAACACAGAGAAGATGGAGGACAAAATGTGCAAAAGGAGGGGGTAATGAATAATTTATGTACAACAAGGAGAAAGCAGTTCAATCCTGAACATACCGTTTGCATTCCTCAGAGAGTGGGATACAAACTGGCCTGTGTCCAGAATAGCCAGCATGGGTCACTTGTGAGCCTTCAGGTCTCTGCCTTTTGTTCTTAGGTTTGGTCATGGAAACTCCTCAGAACCATTAGGATGTAAACTGGGGCTCCTGAAGCAAAGCAGAGCACATAATCCTTGGAGCTGATTTCTTGGCTTACTCTGCAATTTCTAAAGAGGTCAGGGCTATACCCTGGGTGGAAGTCAGATGTGCGTGTTTGAGCATGGGGTTTTATGTAACCCCTTTTTTCTTTTTTTTTAAAGTCAGGTTTCAGACCTCTGGCACCCTGTTCCGTGTTTCAAACCTTTTCCAAGTTTCAGACCTGTAGAGCCCGTGGGCTGTTAATTCCTGTGCACCAGGGTTTCCAGTAGGATTGGGCAATAAGGTGTCAGGATCCCCTCTCACTCAGTAAAAACAGCTTAGAAGCTTGGGGCCTTGCTTCAGCATTTGGTTTTTGTTCAGACAATTTTTCCATGAGGAATATGATTAAAAAGAATATTTTAATATTTAGAAAACTACATGCATACTTACATACAAAATTACATCCTGTTAGGATAAACTGAACAACCAGCCTGAACTACTCTTGTAAGATTTAGTTTTTGCTCTAAAGATCAATAAGAATGTCACTTCTAAAACCTCAGTCCCCCCTTCAAAGGCATAAATGATGGATTTCAAGAAATAAGAATTGGAGAAACATTTACATAATTTATTTCAGTAACAATAAGCTGATTCTTTAATGCTTGAGTAGTTTATTCAGTGGTTGTTTTTTTTTTTTTTTTTAGTGCTCATAGCCTTTTCTGTTTCTCTTTTGTAACACCTTACTATTTATTTATTTATTTACTCACTTAAATTTATATTCTCAACTCTGGCAGGTGTTAAAGATACTACAAAAAATAGGATAGACTATGTCCTTAGGCTTTTTATAGTAATATAGGTATGATAATTATGTAAGAAGACAAAAGTAGAAAAATAATTTTCCTATTCCTTTTCATTTTAGCATTTTGTCCCATTCCATCCCATTCCATTCCTTCTCCTCTTTACTGTTCAATTTTATTTGTATTTGTATTCATTTTCTTTGTTTAAATTACAAATCAGGAGTGCTGGCTATTTTTTATGTATTTTTGTACTCCTTAGTACACCAGCACATAATACAATGTTGCCATGTATTTACAATAAATATCTGTTGAATGAATGTGAATACTTACTAGTTGCCTAGCACTATGCTGTGTCTGTGTAAACCAGATGTACATTTGATTTCAATAGAGGAGAAGAGTGAAGTTGGGGGAAATTTATAAAGACTTGGAAGGAAGTACTAGTAATATTTATTTGTATCCAAACTTTTGGGGGTAGTGAGAAACTTCTTTAATGAAAAAAGCTAGAGGAGCACAAAAATTCCACCCTATAACTACTTGAGGAAACCTCTCTTTTAATGATTCGTAAAAATTTTTTTTTGGTGCTTTTTTCTCTTTTTTAAAAGATTTATTTATTTATTTATTTGAGAGAGAGAGAGAGAGAGAGAGAGAGAGAGATTACTACAGGCCAGAGTGCAGTGGGAGAGGCAGAGGGAAAGGAAGAGTGAAAATGTAGCAGACTCTGCACTGAGTGCAGAGTCCTGTGTGGGGCTGGATCCCACAACCCAGAGATGACCTGAGCCAAAACCAGGAGATGAAGGCTTAAACAACTGCACCACTCAGGCACCCTAAAATGTGCTTTTATTATAGCATGGGGAGAGGACCCATGGGCAGAAAGGTCTACATCTCTTTTATGATTTTCTTCTGTTGCTAATACATATGGATTTTTTAAAAGAATTTATTTATTTATTTGACAGACAGAGACAGACAGAGATCACAAGTAGGCAGAGAGGCAGACAGAGAGAGAGAGAGGAGGAAGCAGGCTCCCTGCTGAGCAGAGAGCCCGATGCGGGGCTCGATCCCAGGACCCTGGGATCATGACCTGAGCCGAAGGCAGAGGCTTTAACCCACTGAGCCACCCAGGCGCCCCTACATATGGATTTTTAATGTTTCTGCCTATGCAGTTCCTTACCAAACCTCATATACACACCTTCTGAAGATACGGTAGAAACGTGTATTTATTCATCAGTCCTAGACAGCAAACATAATATCTGTTTTTCAAAAAGAAATTCAAACTTAGTTATTTCTCTTTTTGAATCAAGAACTAACTTATCAGTCTTTCAGTATACAAAATTCTCAGTATTTTGGAAACTGCTTTTTGCCACCTTAATTGTGCAATTCAAATTGTCTGTTCCTATTTAATTATTCTACATAAACTGTGTTGAATACCAATATAAAACAAAACTGTAGGCATAAATGGTTCCAAAATTTCATTGAGTTACTGAGGAATGGATCTTCTTTGCAAGTGTGGTATGGGGTAGTTACATACATTTCTCAATGGTAATGCAGTATTTTATTTATTCTGTCTGTTAATGACTAATATTTGATAATGTTTATAATATGAATGGGACTTAATCTAAGATAAGTTATATATATAGATATATTTTATATATTACATATATAATACACACACACACACACACACACACTTCAACACCGGGTATTAATAAGAGGCATGGCCAAAATAATTACGGTTAAAATTATTATGTCAAAAACTTCTAATACATGTTGGTGTTAGGCGACATTTTGGTGCATACCTTTTCCGCTACACAAATGACTAATAGGACTATCTCTTGATGCTGGGTGGCCTCTTTCTGGCGTCTCTTCTGTTGTTGATTTTTAGCATAGTTATCTGTGATTGTATGAATGGAACTGAGTGAATAGTTACTCATGTTTATTCTAATTAAGAGTACATAACCGATTACTATAGTTACAAGGAGGTAGACAGGCCATGCAACTGCCTCGTATTTTTGAGGCCAGTAGGTCAAGCCTGAGCAGTTGGGCCAAAATTCAGGAATAAAAGTCCATACGGGATATATGAAGCCTAATTTGGAGCTTAAGAAAAGAACAAAGCAAGACACAAATGTCTCTTTCCGGCAATGGTGATGGTGACGTGCCCCTTCATTTTCCCGGGGGCTTTAGACAACTGGGGTCCTGCAGGGGCCCACTGAAGCCCCTGGGTCGGGTCCTCTGCGCAAGCGCCAAACAAGGAGCCGCAGGGGCGAGAGGGAACCGGAAGCGGCAAAGGCCAAGGGCGCAGGCGCACGGCGATGCTCCAGAGAGGGTGTGAGTCTGCGCTATGGTTTGCGCTATGGTTAGAACCTCCTTTCTTCCTCTTCTACAGTTCCATAGACCCCTTGTAGAAACTTTGGAACTGTTTTCTGGTAAGTGGTGGTGGGACTTAGGGTGGAAGAAACTCACAGACTTAAAAAAAAATCGCTGACAACCATATTTTATTTTATTTTTTTTAAAGATTATTTATTTGACAGCACAAGTAGGCAGAGAAGCAGAGAGGGGGGGGAGCAGGCTCCCTGCTGAGCAGAGAGCCCGATGCGGGGCTCGATGCCAGGACCCTGGGATCATGACCTGAGCCTAAGGCAGAGGCTTTAACCCACAGGCGCCCCGACAACCGTATTTTAAACCGTGCTAAGTCCTCTTTGAATTCTAGAGTTTTGTGACTCTTCTCATCAGACATTGCCTAAGAGTATTTTTAAAAAAGTGCCAACTTCTGAGTTTCCTGTGTGAGATGGCTTACTGTCTAGTACAGTCACCCCAGAGCATTTTAGAAATGCTTCATTGCGGTGTGATGCCGGGCAGGTGCTCGTGAGACAGACTGGCCCAGACCGCCTTCCCATTCTCGGGTTATTTATACTAGAATGTGAGACGAAGTTAAAAAAAACAAAAACAAAAAAACTCTAAAGCACAGAATTAGAAGAAAAAGTGAGTACCGTCTGTAGCATTTTGTTTCTGTTTCAGTAAAATATCTCTGGAGAGGCTTGGTTAGTAAAATTGTTGAAGCTACAAACCTTCATCGCACATTATCCACTTGAAAAGTGGAAATTTGGGAATATTGATACCCTCTGGACACCAAGAAATCCTCCTCTGCTTCTCTTTGCTTTTAAACCCAGATCTTCTCTGGGTGGCTGAAAACAATGGAAATTATTAGAGCTCCTTATAATTGATTACTCTTGCCAAAGCCATAGTGATAGATCTGGTTGGGATTGGCGGGGGGAGTCCACATGACTTCGCAAATAAAAATAAATGTGCTATGGAGGTGCTGAAAATATATCATTAAATAGCCCTAAGAGACCTCACAAATAATTTATGTATGTTTTAAGCTGGTCAGTATGAGGTTTGTATTTAAATGGCCTCCTTTCTCAATTCAAATTGCCTTAGGCTTCTGGCTATTTAAAAATATTTTGTATTCATGAACACTTCTTTTATAATTGATGTGGATGTTTGCTTACCATCGACTCCACATCTATTAAATATTTACTGTGTGCCAGGTATGATGGTAGTGATTAGTGTTTTTAAGTGAATGCTAAATCTTACTTACATTTTTGTAAGCTTTATTTACCTAAATTCTAAGAAATCATGTACGGAGAACAGAACAAGTGGGCCTATCACACTTTCTTTAGATTTCTATGGTAGCACATACCACACTCCTTTTTTACATTAATTGTGCGTGCTGGAATGAAGGGAGCACATGGTCTGAATTTGATCATCACTGTGTTCTCAGTATGTAACACAAAACCCAATAGAGACCCAAAAAAGGGTGGTTTGGAAAATAAAACACCACATAAACACACACTGCTTTTTCTGAGGAATTTTTGTTTTCATTGGATATTCAGGCCATTTCATACTGTGAGATATCTTTCCCTAGGAAAAGGCAAAATCTTTTCATAAGAGCCTTCGTTATCTAAATGTCTGTCTTCTATCTTCCTTGCCTGAATATTGGTCTGAGGCACTTGATATCTTAGTGAAATCTAATTCAAGTCATTTTTGTAATAATTAAGACCTGCAGGTTTAGACTGAATGTTTGTTGATGTGAGAGCAGTTATTTTGTACTGATTTTTTTTAGGTATATATTTTTAAAAGATTTTATTTATTTGTTGGAGAGAGAGATTGAGGGAGCACAAGCAGGGGGAGCAGCAGACGGAGAAGCGGACTCCCTGCTGAGCAAGGAGCCCAATGCCAGCGTTAACCCCAGGACCCTGGGATCATGACCTGAACCAAAGGCAGATGCTTAGCTGACTGAGCCACCCAGACATCCCTATTTTATACTAATCTTAAGAATATTTTCCGGTTTGCCTGTTAGGTAAAAATAGGCTTTGGAGAAGCAGTTCTTGTCTGGAAGATGCTGATGGTGGTCTCTCAGAGAAACCTTATCCATTCAGTATTAGTTGCTTTCTATGTATTCAGGGTTTACATCCACATAAATACATTTTATGAGTGCTTTGAGAATAAAACAATGCTGAAAGGAGACAGTAGTCCTATGCAGCCGGAGGGTTATTTAATTCATGTGAGTTCTTGATCATTCTCATTTAGGTTGAGAGTTAATGGAGTACTTTGGGGTAATATTCCTTGTGCTTCATTTATCAGAACTCATACAGGATTGTCATTTACTGTTTAGTAGATTGTGTACTGCACAAAGAAACCTATCTGAAATATACACTATTTATATAATAGATATTATCAATTTGAATATTTATGTGCTAGTTTTATGGCAGGTGACAGTAAAGTTTCTTGCTCTAGTAAAATTCGTACATTGTGACACATTTTCTGACAAATGGAAGTAAAATGTCTTGAGAAAGAGCTACCTTGCTTTTTAAAAATTTGCACAAATGCTTTATATGGACTAGTAGCAGCCTGAACTTGGACAATTTACATAACTCCCTTGGCCTTCAAGTAAATACATTAATACTTACCTCACTAAATTGTTTGAAAGTACTAGACATGCCTGGCACTGTTAATATGCAATAAATGTTTTGGAATGACTTTGAAAACACTGAGGGTAATGTCTGTGCTTAAGATTTGATAAATTGCAGGTCACTTGATTCTTGAATAAGAGGATAAGTATATATGTAAATAATTTATTTGAATCTTTGAATTTGTTAAGCGTTTCACATTTTACACTTAATTACTGCATGGTACTACCAAAAATATTCTTAACAGGTGTTTGGGATTCTTTTTTATTTTCCTGAGGGATTCATATCCAACATAAGGAAACTTATGACTATGGGACCCACTAGTGACTGACTCATGGTTGAGCTTCTTTAGAATCCTAAAATATTGGAATCCTAGGTTTAGATGGGACCATTGGAATTTCTCTTTTTCAAATGTGTGTTAGTCACTTACTACATGGGAGTAATTGTGGTATGTGCTAGGGCTATAAAGATAAATAAGTTACTATTGTGAAAAGTTACATATCTTTGCGTGAACATTTCTAGGGAGTATTCATAATTACTAAATTGATTTTTAGGAATTTCTTTTATGACAATTCAAAATTTGTCCTCTTATAATTTTCATTTGCTTGCATTAGTGTTACACTTTGGGGCACAAAAACTAAGTTTGATTCTTTACCATATATATACTCTTCAATTTAAGCACCACTGCATTCTGCTACTTTTCCTCAAGCCTCTTTTCCATCTTGCTCTCTCACCTGAATATCTTCCAGGTTGTCTACCTCCCTTAAAGATGTGGTACCCACCAGGGATATCAGGGCTCCAGGTGTAACTGACTAAAACAGGATACAGCAGGGCGATCACTTCCTACATTCCTGATACTGTCCTTCCAATCTCTGGCATGATTTACATATATTCACAACTAAGTGATCACTATGTGTTTATAAGATGTCCTTTCCCTACCATCTTAAAAAGAATTGTATTTATTTTGCTCATGTTACCATGTAAGGTCATTTTTGAAAAAGGATAAATGACATCTCTAATTCCTTGAGGAGCTTTTAATACACTTTTTCCAACAACTGAAATGGGAACAATAATGAGGGCAACCTTGCGTAAGCTCCAGATTATTGAATTACCACTTGTAAGTCATTTTTGGTCCAGGTGATTAAAATCACTGTAATTCATACATTTTTGACAGCTAAGAGGTAAATAGCCAAGGGAGGACGTCTATAGCTCTGCATGATCTCTTTCTATAAATTAGTTCTCACTTTAACATTTTCTTTTTCTTTCTGATGGACAGAGAACATGACAGGGATAGAATTGTTTTACTTCTAACTTTAAGCATTTATTAGGAAAACTTAATATCCTCTCAACATTTTTTTTTAAGTTAACCCATGTGTGCAACTCTATGCCAAATGTGCTCTGACTCAGGTTTGGGACCAGTAGCCCTGCCTGGCAGAGTACCAGAAGATGCCAGCTATAAGTCAGCTACAATATGTAAGTGTGTACCCTGCTCTGCTTTGTCCTTTTAATGGAGGTTAAGAACAAAGACAGATGTAGTAATTGATTGGCAGATTAGGGACAGGGAAGAAACCTCTGCCTAAATAAAGGCGGCATGTTAGGAAGCACAGGGGGTAGAATTGAACAGGTGGTATATTAATTTCCTAGGTCTACCATAATAAGTTAACACGAACTTTGTAGCCTAAAACAGCAAAAATTTCTTGTGTTATGGTCAAGGTGCCAGAAGTCTGAAATCAAGTTTTGGCAGGGCCATTTTCCTTCTGAAGGCTCCAGGGAAGATTCCTTCCTGGCTTCTTCCTAGCTTTGGTGGCTCATGGAAGTCCTTGGCATTCTTTGGCTGGTGGATGCATCACTCATTCTCTTTTTGTATTTTCATATGGCCTACTTTCCTATGTCTCCTCTGTGTCTTTGTATCTTGCTCTCTTTCCTTTTTCATATAAAGACAGCAGTCACTGGGTACAAGCCTAACGATCCAGACCTCATCTTTATTTTATTACATCTGTAAAGGCCCTACTTCCAAATAAGGTCACATTTATGTATGGGAGGGGTAGGATTTGAATATATTTTTTTTTGGGGGGGGGTACAGTTCAACCAACAACAAGTGAGATGGCACCAAATCAGGGAACACTTTAATGATAGGTTAAAGAGTAGGGGTTTTATTTATAAGCTGGGGGACCACTGGAAACTTTAAGCAAAGGTACTAATGAGATAGTTATTGCAGGAAGGTTTGCTAGCGACACAATATGCTTCAGTGTACTGAACTGAAGATGGAGTTTAGAGGCAGTGATATTAATTAGAAGGATGTTATGGTGTTCCAGGAATAGTGGGAAGAAAAGTTTATAAATTTTGCACTTCGGGAGCTTTCAATTTAAGGAAGCATTCACTCTTAGGGTTGAACAAGTACAGAGGCTGCACTTGGGAACTTGCCTCCTTAAATGTTGTGGCCAAGGCACCTTTTCTTGCCTTGCTCTAGTTGTCACCCTTCCTGGAGGATGATACACCATCTGGTGAGAGAGAGCTAGAGAGAGAGGGGGAGACAGCACGCAGATGCATGCACTTGTGCACACGAGTGAGCATGAAGAACCACAGCTTTACAAGGCAGTTAAGTGAGAGAACGTTCTTGAATATCCATCCTCTGGCCTCAGCTACCAGCTGGCACCAGGTGGGTGAGATGAACCACCAAGCTGAGCCTTCCTCAATTTCTGATCTACAAAATCATGAGTGAAACAAAATGGTTGTTTTAAGCCACAAAGTATTGTTATGCAGCGGTGTATTACCCCAGCTACCCGCAAGGTGTGCCAGTATTCACATGGTGCTGATAGGTGAGTGCGAAATACCAGATAGCCCTCTATTTACTCAGTTCTGATGGAGTAGAATATGTTTGATTGCTACTCAGGGAGAAGGGATGAAGAGAGTGAGGAGAGATTATAGTCACTGGCAGCCTAGGAAATAGAATTTAATGCCTTGCTTCTTACTCATTGCTTACGCTACATAGCCACGAAACTTTTAACGTGTGAGGTTGGCCAGAATGAAAAGATATACACACTCACAGTTTGAGTCCTTATAGAAACAAAATCCCTGTCTGTTTTGATCTATGTCATGCAGAGGGATGTGAAATTCCCATTTTAAAGCAGATGGTCTGAATTCTGAAGCTAAATGAATAAAATTGTCCTTGGATCTCCTTAGCCCTCATGTGGGAAGGAGGGGAATTCATATAGCTATTTCTTCTTGGCTTTGAACAAGTCAGGCTTTGAATAAAAGGTTTATTTTTATGAAGCCTGAATTTACTAATTTTTCATTGAATACCACTGTTTCACAGTAATTTACACATTCTTTCAAATGGTGGTTGGCACATTTATTTATTTTTCCTTTGAGGCATTTTCTAATTACTTGTAAACAGACTGAGAAAAAAGCAAATTTGGGAAAAAAAGTTAAGAAAAGGATTGTTTGGTAGAGGAGGTATATTGCACATAAAATTAAAATATAATAGATATTTTAAAAGCCTTCATTCCATTTTATAGGTTTCTCTGCTTGCTCCTACAAGTGGGCAGTGAGTAAAGATTTCCTGACCCATTATTCATTTCTACAGGATGTTAGACATTTTTATGACCTCCTAGAGTACTTATAATCTTACTACACAATTTAGCACCTAATTATATTCTGTCTCATAATGTTCATTATTATATCACTGTATGATTCTTGTCTTCTGGAGTAGGTTATATGATCTTAAAAGGCAAGGACCATATCTTAAACTTTTTCTGTATTTGCATTCCCTCTAGCATAGTGCTGAAAGAGTAAACTACTTGGGAAATTTTATTATTATTTTAAAATTATTTTTAATTTTATTATCTTTTAATTTAATTTAAATTAATTAACATATAATATATTATTGGTTTCAGAGGTACAGTGATTCAGAGGTACTGTGATTCATCAGTCTTATATAATAGCCAGTGCTCATTACATCACATGCCCTCCTTAATGTCCATCACCCAGGTACACCAGCAACCCTCCCCTCCAGCAACCCTCAGTTTGTTTCCTGAGATTAGGAGTCTCTTATGGTTTGTCTCCCTCTCTGGTTTTGTCTTGTTTCATTTTTTCCCCTCTCTTCCCTTATGATCCTCTGCCTTGTTTCTTTTTTTTTTTTTAAGATTTTTATTTATTTATTTGTTATATATAGAGAGAGCGAGCACAGGCAGACAGAGCGGCAGGCAGAGGCAGAGGGAGAAGCAGGCTCCCTGCCGAGCAAGGAGCCCGATGTGGGACTCAATCCCAGGACACCGGGATCATGACCTGAGCCGAAGGCAGCTGCTTAACCAACTGAGCCACCCAGGCGTCCCCTCTGCCTTGTTTCTTAAATTCCAGTATCAATGAGATCATATAATTGTCTTCCTCTGATTGACTTGTTTTGCTTAACATAATAGCCTCTAGTTTCCATCTACATTGTTGCAAATGGCAAAATTTCATTTTCTTTGATGGCTGAGTAGTATTCCATTGTACCACATCTTCTTTATCCATTCATCTGTCGATGGACATCTAGGCTTTCCATAGTTTGGCTATTGTGGACATTGCTGCTATACTCATTGGGAGTGTAGGTGCCCCTTCAGTTCACTACATTTGTATTACTTGGGAAATTTTAATTTAGAAATATATTAAGTAATTCTAGTCCCTCAAAGCTCACTGAATTTGTCTCTAGAGCATGTGTCATGGCTGTGGCATTAAGGGCACAGACACATCTTAGCAAGTTACTTTTCCTTCCTCAAGTTTCCTCTCTTTAAAGGAGGCATGGTGAGGGGTTACTTTGGTAAAATGGCTTCCTCTTCCCCCCCCCCCCCCTTTAGTGTCAGACCAGGGCATGTTAAAAGCAGAGAGGCAAGCACCATTGGGCTGTTATTATCATTCTGATGGAGGTGATGGTTGGCTTTTTTCCTTTTTATTTTTCAAGCTGGACAACCTATCTAATGATGTCTGACCTGGGGAGAGAGGTGATCTCTTTTGGTTGGGCAGCTAGGCTAAAGGACTTAGACCTTAACTTCATCTTGTTTGAGTGAACATCCTGCTTCTCAGGGCATTAGATTCCCACTATTATGTTTTCTCATTTTGGTACTGGCGACCACCATTCTACTTTCTGTCTCTGTGAGTTTGACTATCTGTGGTATGTCATACAAGTGAAATCATAGTGTATTTGTCCTTTTGTCTTTGGCTTATTTCCTTTAGTTTAATGTCTTCAAGATTCATCCATATTGTAGCATGTATCAGAATTTCAGTCCTTCTTAAAACTGAATAATAATCCATTGTATGTGGATATCACATTTTGTTTACCTAATCATTGGTGGACCTTTTGATTGTTTCCACCTTTTGGCTGTTGTGAATAATGTTGCTAGCAGCATGGGTGTAACAAATACAGATCAAATTATTATGAGCACCAACATGGATTTAATGCTTATAGTGGGCAAGAAAGGTACCCTTCTCAGTCATTAAAATACCTGGAAGAATCAACATATCTCTGGAATTTCATAACTTAAATTTAGAGACTTAACTACTCCTTAGGAAAATGTGGCCTGACAACCTTTTTTAGAGCAGGACTGTGACTAATACTTGGCATTCAGTAAATGTATCTTTTTTCTTTTTTTCGTTTCAAAATGCTTCCAGCCTCCAACTCTCTCCTCTTTTTTTTTTTTTTTCATTTCAAAATGCTTCCAGTCTCCACCTTTCTCCTCTGACACTTCTGCAAAGTATGTCCTTATTGCTAAGCAGCAGGACTGCTACAATCCATTCTAACTGATTTGTTTACCCCCCACCCCCCAACTTTTTCACTTAGTCTTAGAAAGCACTGCTTTGGTCATTTTACTTTCTTTGACAGAACCTTTCAGTCACCATCAAGTATAGGACAAAGCTCAAACTTGTTTGTCCGGCAGTGAAAGCCTCTTTTCATCTGGCACCAGTTTGTCTTTCAAGTTCCCCCTTCCTTCCCTTCCTTACACAGGCTCCGCTCATATTGTCTTCTCATTACCTGCTGGAGAAATTGTCATCATCTTGAGTTTCCTTACTGCGGATTGCTCCATCATGGGTCATCGTTTTTTGTGATGCCTTTAAGTTGGAGCTCAAATCTTACTGTTTCTGCTAAAGCTTTTTTAAACAACCACATTTGAAACCGACTGTTGGTTCTTTTGAGTATTTGAGCACTCAATTTAGGATTAATCATGTTAATGATATTTTTGTAATAGCTAATGTTTTCTGAGTTCTCAGGCTTGGACTAAGTGTTTTGGTTGCACTATTTCATTGCATCTTTATTGCAGTCACGTAAAGTATATACTATTACCCATTATGCATACAACAAACTTGAGGCTTTGAGATGCTACCAACTTGTTCCAAATCACATAATTAGTAAGTGGCAAGTCTAGGACTTCATTTCAAATTTTCTGTTGCTGAAGCATCATATTAAATGTGTATCTATTGCCTTAATTAGATTACAGGTCGTTGGGTGAAGAGAGTATTTACTCTTCATGGTATCTCCCATAGGAACTGTCCATGGGATTGAAATCAGAAAAAGATTGCTCATTGACTGGAGCAGCCCATTGAGCTAATTTTTCCTTTTAATTAGCTTAGTGTGGATGAGCTTAGCATGATTTTTTCAACTGGTTACCTTATACCAGTGACCAGGAAAGCCTAATTAGGTGCACTTCTTTGATCATAACACATACCACACTGATTGTATTTATCTATTACCTGCTTGTCTCCACATCATCTTTGCTTGAATTTGTAGCACCTAGAACAATATCCTGTACATAAGCTCAGTAAATGCTTATTAAATGAATTAACTGTGTCTGTGACCATTGTAAGAGTTGATTTCTAACTGTGTTGCTGTTACAGAGTTGAGCAGTGCCTAAATCCAATGGAGCTGATGAGGGTATATCCTTAAGGAGACATGGTGGGAATGTAAATAAAAACTATAATATATTTCATTGTATTGCAACTTCCATTACATGGCATGATGGTATTTGTGTTACTTTTCATCAAGGGTGATAGAGTGTAAGCAGTTGATGTCTTTATTCAAAGAAGAGAGATCCTATGACTTAAAGGCATAGGCTTATTTGGTCTGGGAATAACTTGGGAGCAGGTATGGTTCAAACTTTCATACAATAACCCTTTAAAATTAAACAGTTCTCTTTTATTTCTCAATATTTGCTCTCCAAAGTTCTTATCAGTAATTGAATTTCTCAAATACCTTGATACTTAAAAGACAATAGCACTGAAAGCAGATACTAATATTTTGGTCACTGGAAAAAGTATATTCTTTGCAAAACATAGCAGAAGATTCTTTCTATTGAAATATTTTTGAGTGTGCTGTGTCTTAAAAAAATTGAAGCAGAAAGGCTCAAGAGCATTAAACAATGGTGATGATTCCCCCAAAATTTCTCCAGAGATTTTGCCTGAGAAGCCAACAAAACTCTTCATTTCTGAATATATAGAGATGCAGCAGCCTCTGGCATGATGCTTTGCACACAGTAGGCCTGCAACAAATACTTTTTAATTTGCAGTAGAATACAGCAGTCTAAAGCAACAGTTGCCAGTCATTTTCCCTTCATGACAGGCATGAAAGATATTGTTTCAGCTTCTGACTACATTTTTACACGCCTCCTCAACATTGTTTCATGTTATACCAGCTGTAATTGTGCCTTCTGTCCCATTCTGGGGAGAATGTGCATGAGAACACATTATTGTAGAGGTAATAATACTAACAATAATAGTAATGATACAGATAATAACAATTATAATGGTACAGTTGGAAGATTTCAGATATCAGTCTGATCACTATTTGTTTATAACCTTGCAATAGCTTCTTGTTGCCCAATGTCAGTCTCTAAAATTTCTTTGGAACCACAGGGCTGTGTATGGCGGTAGGGCCAGCAGCTAGTGGGTTCTTATGCCCCTGCAGGATGGGGATGCACTCTGGCAAAGGCCTTCAGGCCTCCCCACATTCATACATCAGAAAACTATCTGAGAAAACTCAAGAGAAGCAGGAACAAGCAACTTGGTAGTAAAGGGGAGCTCAGCTTGTTTCCTAGTCAGCCAGGGGTGGTGGGGTATATATAGATTCCTGGGTGCTTGGGGTTATGAACTACTCTAGGGAAATTTCAGAGGCAATTTGATGTGAGCCAGCCTCCACCTTGGACCCTCCTGAGGGTATGTTAAAAATGGAATGACAGAAATACTTTTGGCCTGCTGTGAGGCCAGAGGGACTTAACAAGGATACACTTATTTGACTTTGATGGTTTTATTTTTGTGTACCACACTACTGCTTCCTAGTTCTTTGGCAATTTAATTCTGAGAAAATCCCAGTTTTTTTATATGACAGAATTTTTATTTTCTTTGAATTTAAGACATTTTAGAGCATTTTCTTTGGTACCTTAAAAGGCAGTTTATGGTACTTCTTGAAGGACTTCCAAGGCAGTTTGGAGCAACTGAGTCACTGGTAGATAATTCTTTAATATCTTAAAGAGCAACTATTAATTAATTAATTAATAATAAATAGCTATTTATTTATTTATTTTGGTACTTACGTGATGGTATATTGGAAAGAGATACTAGGTTCAAATCCTGGTTCTACCATTTGCATGTTAGACATTGGGCAATGCAGTTTGTTCATTCATTCATTCAGCAGATTACAGAGTTCTTATTTTGTGCTAGACACAGTATTAAAGCTCTGAAGAGAGAAGTCAGATTGAAGTGGTATCTGAACTTTCAGAAATTTTTAATCTATAAGGGGAGATTGGCAACTAAATCATCAGTTTCAGTAGAATACATGAGACTGTGTACGGTGGTGATGCCATGTGGAAGTAAACCACGGCAAGGGTGAATCACGAATGGGGGAGGGCATGAGGGAAGGCTTTCCAGGGAAAGTCATGGTTAAGCTGAGCCTCAAAGCCAAGGACAATTCAGTTGAATATAGGTATGGAAAGAACATTCTAGCAGCATGAACAAAAGTTAATGGAAACATGAAGTAATATATTTATAGACCAATATTTGCACTTCAATATTACTGATATGAAAGTTTTATCTTGAGGAGACACGGGAGATAAATCTAGACACATGGTTCCATTTCCTTTTCTTAAAATGAAGATAATGATATATATCTCTTAGATTTGTTGTAAGCACTCTGTAGAATGAAGAGTACTTAGTACATAGTTGCTCAAATATATTAGCTCCTTTTTCTCCCCACCACCTATCCTCTTCTGCCCTTTCTCAATTCAGATTTTCCGAAGTGCAGGAAGAATGAAAAGATTTAAAACTCTGTTCTTTTTCTGACCTGGATTGTGGCATGTTGAGTTGAATGGCGGCAGTAGTCGGCAACAACATTAGTTTATTTTGACAATACACAGTTTCCTGTGTCATCACAGTTGGTATGTGAGGAGGGCAGTGGTTCCCAGAGGGCACTGCATTCTTCGTCTGCCTGTTTGATTTGCTGAGTGAAGTGCTGAGCACGGGTCATGTGCACTGGAGTGCCTGAAAAAAAATCTTGGAATGATGCTCTTGTGTATGTTCTCTTTTCTTTCACCAAGCTGAAGTCTGAATTTGGAAGTGTTTCAGAAAGCACAGTGTTTTTGCATTTTTTCCCCCTGGATAATAGGTTTGTAACTCATGATCCAGTAAATATTGAGGATCACTACTTTTGGGGGATTTTAGTCTACATTTTGATATTTCTTTCAGGAGTTTTGCTTTGGGTTGAATTCTAATAAGAATTACCTAGTCTGGAGAGATTTTCTTCATCCTACTGTTTATTGTTAATAAGTTGTTATTTATGCTCAAATGCAGTTTTCCCAAATATTTGTCATTTGCAGATAACATTCACAATTTCTTTTTTTCTCATGATTTCTGTCATACCCAGGTATCTTCTGTTGTATATTTACTTAATATTTTTCTTAAAAACTTACATAAAGTTAGCCTAACCCAAGTTATAATACTTAAGAATGCATGGGAATCATGAGCTTGTTATATTTTTCTAATACATATTAAATACAAATACATACATTTAATACATATATTAAAATAAAAAAACCCTATTCTCCCACCTAATACAGAGATCATTATAACCTGTTCTTTTCATCTTTTCATTTATGAATGGTCTGTGGCTACTTTTGACATATGGAGTAGTTGAAACAGAGACAGAGTGGCACACAGAGACTAATGTATTTATTATTTCATTGTTTAAGAAAAAATTTACCAACCTCTGACATGAAACTATCTCCATTCCATCAGTAGAACACATAAACAACTCTGTAAAACATTACTGTAGTGCACTTGTCAAGAGACAGTGTGTATTATATTTAATCACATTTTCCAGAATCAGTCAATATTTTACTTTTTTATTCTGGAACTGAAATATTTAATTATAAATGCTTACTTTATGGGGCACCTGGGTGGGTCAATTGGTTAAGTGTCTGCCTTTGGCTCAGGTCATGATCCCAAGGTCCTGGGATCAAGCTCTGCATCCCTCTCCCCGCCTCTCCCACATGCTTGTGTTCTCTCTCTCTCAAAGAAATAAATAAAATCTTTAAAAAGAATACTTATATTCTGGGGACCTCAATAACAAGGTTTTTTGAGAGCAAAAGAAAAATGTAGACATTGAAGATAATTTACATATTTTTAAATAACGGGAATATTTGCCTACAAAAATAATTAATGGGGCGAAAATGCATCAAGTAAGAAGTAAAAAAGTCCCCGCAAGGGAACTCTAGTCTCACCTTCTAAAAACAACATTCCTGGGGCGCCTGGGTGGCTCAGTGGGTTAAAGCCTCTGCCTTCGACTCGGGTCATGGTCCCAGGGTCCTGGGATCGAGCCCCGCATGGGGCTCTCTGCTGGGCGGGGAGCCTGCTTCCCTTCCTCTCTCTCTCTGCTTACCTCTCTGCCTACTTGTGATTTCTGTCAAATAAATAAATTAAAAAACAAAAAAACAACATTCCTTTTATTTCCTTCTAGTTATTTTCTGTGCATACTGAAGATTAAGTACATTTTTTGATTCTTTAAATAATAGCTTTTATTATTATTATTTTTTTTATAATTTTTTAAAAAATATTTCATCCATTCATTAGTTAGAGCGAGTGAGCACAGGCAGACAGAGAGGCAGGCAGAGGCAGAGGGAGAAGCAGGCTCCCTGCCGAGCAAGGAGCCCGATGTGGGACTCGATCCCAGGACGCTGGGATCATGACCTGAGCCGAAGGCAGCCGCTTAACCAACTGAGCCACCCAGGCGTACCAATAATAGCTTTTTTTAAATAAAAAAAGACCAGTATATGTAACTTGCTTTTTATAACTTAGATATATTTCTGTTGTATAGACATCTAAGTAATATGGCTTAAATTATAAATTGTGTAATATTATTTTAAATTGTTTATTAACAGCTTTATTGAAATACAATTTACATATTCTGAAATTCACCCATTTTGACAGCACCAGTGATTTTTAGTAAATTTACAGCATTGTGCAGCCATCACTCAGTCCAATTTAAGAACATTTTCATCATCCTGAGAGATTCCTCATGTACATTTGCAATCAAGTCTGTTCCTACCCCAGCCCCAGGCAACCACCAGTCTACTTTCTGTTTCTATAGATATGTCTTTTCTGGACATTTCACATAAATGGAATTATGTATTATATGATCTTTTGTGTCTGGCTTCTTTGATTTAACATTTCAAAGTGACTTTAAGGTAAAAGATGAGGGGAAGTTTCAAATAACCCCAGCTATTTCATTCTTTTGCATAAGATGCTGTAGTTACAGTCAGTATTTTGTTCTCTTTCCTTTAGAAATTAGCCTTTGACACAGACAGTGACACAGGATCCTTGTAACTTCTTCAGTTCCTGAAATTCACAACTTCCCAAACCTGTTCCCCTCCGCACACAAGGAACCACAGATACCAGTGCGACAGTCAGAGTGAATGAAGAAGCTGCTCACTGCTGGAGATAACAGGTCCAGGCAGCCCTATGCCTTATGGGGCCACTTTGAGGGGGGTGGTGGTCGGGGGTGGGGTGTCCTGGCACAGCTATAGAAAGTGTACATCATCCCAGTGTGCTATGCCATGCAGGTCAGGAAATTCTCTTGTAAGTCTTCTGGCTTTCATGTCACAACACCTTGTAGGTGTTCTTGTGAATGTGCTACAGAGGCCCAGATCCAAGATCCCTTTTCTTATGTAATCCTATGTAATAATAATGGCTAAAAGCCCATTCAGAAACAGTCAAAATATTTGAGAAACTGAGTTATTTTTCTCATCTAAGTGAATATAGATTTTCCTCTTCCTCTTTAACAGCTGAGTAGAATAATGCCAATGCTTTGATACCATAATGTATTTAATTGTTTAGTTCTTACTATTTACTGCAAGTTGGTAAATTTCATATTTTCGGGGCTCCTGGGTGGCTCAGTGAGTTAAAGCCTCTGCCTTCGGCTCGGGTCGTGATCCCAGGGTCCTGGGATCAAGCCCTGCATCAGGCTCTCCGCTTAGCGGGGAGCCTGCTTCCTCCTCTGTCTCTCCCTCTGCCTGCCTCTCTGCCTACCTGTGATCTCTGTCAAATAAATAAATAAAATCTTTTTAAAAATTTCATACTTTCATTGGCATATTTTTGCCTTCTTGTGCAAGTGTCATTAGATAAATTCCTACAAGGGGACTTGCTGGATCACAGGCTGTGCACATTTCAGATGTTGATATCTGTTACTTGGAATGGTAGGTTAACTAGTGGCCTCCTGATGACAGCTGATTGTGGACCTGTGGTAGGTAGGCTGTGGATACAAGAACAACGGTTTTTAATGGGAGTGTGGGTGGGTGAGCGTGAGTATCTTTCAGAGTGTTTTGGGAATGGGAGTAAGCTTGAGTAATTTGGCCAATCTTTCCAAGTGATTCTAATATAGACTCCACTGGATTAAAATTTGTTTCTGTGTTTTGTACCCAAAAGTATGAATGTCACTCTAAGAGTTGTATTTTGTATTGAGCTCGTCAAGGCTATCATAAAAAGCTTCATGGTTTGAGGGTTTGTTCTGCTCATTAACTCAAAGAAAAGTAGCCAATAGCGCAGAACAAAGTGACCCTATAAACTGATGCTAAAACCATCTCCCATCTATGTTGAGAAAATTCTTTACAGTCTCTTCTAAAGAAAGAGTTAGCCTTGATTCCTATTAGACGCTCAGTCCAGACTACCCTTTGGCAATGGGTGTTTTTCTCTCCCAGTTTACATGCACTGCTCATTTTAACCTATGGAAATGAGAGAGGGTTGGGAGTGGGAAATCCGCACATGCACCACCACTTGTGAGTTGTTGCACGCATTAAATAACAACCAGCAGCCCACAGATCCCTGGAAATCTACTTTCATACCTATAATAAAGTAATCCCAGGGTATAGTTTCAAGTTACAGGACAGTGATACTCAATAAGTTTTAAGGAGGAAAAAAATGAAAGAGGATGTTTCTAAGTGGATGTAGAAACACTTGCAAAGTTAAATATTAATGAATTAAACTCTTTGAATCACTGTGGACTGTGGAATAAAGAAGCAGTGTTGGTCAACTTCAAAATTCTGGTATTTTCATCTCTGTTGGAATTTTTTGGCAGTGATTCCCCTTAAAGGTTTATAGTGAATATAATATAACATTCTACTGATCAAAGAAACTTACTTGGTATCAGAAAGCCGCTTGGGAGCCAGAGTGTTTACTGGGTAATTTCTTAATGAGTTCTGGCACATGAGTCTCATCTTTTTAAGAGAGAGGAATGTAACTCAGAATGCACCAAGTCAAACCTTGAGCATTTTGGCAGATGTGGAGACACAGCACAGCTGGAGAAAAAGTCCCTTCTTTGAAATCTCATATCTCAAATGCTACATCAATTTTTAAGCATGTTCTACTGCCAGTTCAGATTTTAATATGAACAGGAATTAGGGAATGTTTATTGATATAGTTAGAAAACAGAATCGCTGGTTGCGCTTTTTGTCTCCACAAATAATCTGTGAGGACAACAGGTGAGGCACAATGAGGGAGGATAAGAAGATTCCCTGTTGCTCTCTTGGCAAGAAATGTGGCAAGCAGGAATTTGAGGTGGTAATTTATCCTATGACATTTAACCTTCGCCTGCTGGATCAGTGGTCCTCTGGTTCACCGGGAAACACAAAGCACTGATAAGTATTCTTTTAAAAATGATTGCTTTTCATTATAAAGTAATACACGTTTATTATATAATATATAGGACACAAAGGAAAAAGTTGGTGAAGCTGTTGCTTCATGCAGCTCTCAGCTTTTTATCTGTGATGTATTATTGTCTTTCTGGTCCAATACAACCTGAATAAAGAGCTCGGTTCCCCCAAACCACACACTTTCGTTCTTCCCTAGCAGCCAACAAGCATATATCAAGTTGCACACACTGAGTCAGAAACTGGACCAGTGCTGAAAATACAAAGGGAACAGAGATTTGGTTCCTGATACACAGACTCTAATGTGTAGTGTACATGATAAACAATTAAACCAGTGGTTAAATCAGAAAAATCGCAGTATGTCCACAGGCTGAACGAGTCCATATAAATAAGAGAAAAAGCATAGGTGTCGTGGGTCACTAACTACTTGATCTGATTTGTGCCCTGGGCCTTGGCTTCTTTACCTGTGAAATGAGGGCTTGGATGAGATGAGATGCAGAGTAACCAACTTGTTCTCTCTGCCTGGGACTTTCCCAGGAACCCCTTACTCCCAGTTTTAAAACTGAAAGTCCCTTGTCCTAGGAGTCCTCACAGTGCTGGGCAGACTGAGAGTTGGTCAGCCTGTTTGTAGGGCTTCTTTTAGTCTTCATCTCCTATGATGTGTTAAAAAACAAAATTCGAGTGACCACATTTTAAAGATCTTACTGGCTTTATTCAGTAATTCATGAATTAGGTAGCATCCAGTCTAGTAGATAAGAAGGAGCTCTGAGGAGCTATACAAAGTGGAAGACTTTTATAGGCAGAAAAGGTGGGAACAAAGAAGTTTTATGAGGCAAAATGCAAGGTGGTTATTTTAAGATTACTTTCCTTTAGGAGAATGCAGGGGCCTATCAGATCCTTGAACTAGGGCTGATCAGGCCATTCATCATTGTCTGATTTAAGATCCCATTTCTGGGAGCTGAAACTAATTAAGTCTCAGTTTGGTGACATGGGGCTTACCATAAGTGACTCCATTTTGGATGTGTTTTCACATTTTTATCAGATTGTGTATTGAGAAACAGTATTTCATGAGGTTTATCTGAACACATGATAAGCCACTTAGATTGAAATACTGGATGCACATTTGCAAAAATACTGGATGTAAATTAGCACCTGGGTGGCACAGTTGGCTAAGCGTCTGACTCTTGGTTTTGGGTTAGTTTATAGTCTCATGGTTGTGAGATCAAGCCCTGTGTCTGGCTCAGCGCTCAGAGTCTGTTTGAGACTCTTTGTCCCTCTGCCCCTACCCCTGCACTTTCTCTCAAATAAATGTGTTCTTTTAAAAAAATTATTTATTTATTTGACAGAGAGAGACAACAGGGAGAGAGGGAACATAAGTGGGGGAATGGGAGAGGGAGAAGCAGGCTTCTCCCCGAGCAGGGAGCCTGACACAGGACTTGATCCCAGGACCCTGGGATCATGACCTGAGCCAAAGGCAGATGCTTAATGACTGAGCCACCCAGGCATTCCTCAAATAAATAAATTTAAAAAAAAAAATCCTAAAGGGTAAGTTATTTAAACACATTTTAGGTAAAATAGGCTCTGTAAACTAGTTGGTGACAGGAACATTAATATTATATTTATGGGAAAGATAAGTTTTACTCTTCTAAGAAACTATCTCACAAATATCTGCAAACACGCTGTAGAGTCAGAGTTTTGTGCAAACAGCTGCCTTGGGTGTGATTCTCAGTTGGGTCCTTTAGGAATCTGGTGTAGTAGAAAGAGTACTGGCTTAGCAATCAGGCAGTTTTTGCTCTTTTGTTTACTAGCCATAAGAGCTGGAGAGAATAACAGTATCTTCATTTATAAAATACAAATAATAGCTATCTGGCAGTGTTGTTAGGAGAGAATCACAGAGGATATTGGAATGTAGTAAGTGATCAACAGATGTTTGTTTTGTTTCCCTAAGCAATTTGTTTCCCATTGTTTTTATGTGTGTTTTTTTTTTTTTTTTTAAAGTAGGCCCCTTGCCCAACGTGCGCCTTGAACTCACAACCCTGAGACCAAGAGTCACATACTCCACTGAATAAGCCAGTCAGGAACTCCTATATTATTTCTAAATTAAAAAGAATTGGATCTGATTGGGACACAAGTAAGAAAGACACTCTTTATAGGTGCTTATCTGAAAAATATTGAACTTATATAAATATTGATGTGTGTTTATGTATAAATGTATAGATATTTATATATGAATATATATTTCCAGTTAATGTTGCCCAAGAGAGCCAAAACCTGTCCTAAATGTTACTCCTCAAAGTTAGGATCCAACCTAGGTCACAGAGTCGTCCAACCCTCTTTTTTTTTTTAAGATTTTGTTTATTTGACAGAGAGAGATCACAAGTAGGCAGAGAGGCAGGCAGAGAGAGGGAAGCAGGCTCCCTGCTGCATAGAGAGCCCGATGCAGGGCTTGATTCCAGGACCCTGAGATAATGACCTGAGCTGAAGGCAGAGGCTTTAACCCACTGAGCCACCCAGGTGCCCCAGTTCCAAACCCTTTTTAATGTTAAAAGTAACTATTATAATTTGGTAAAAACTGATTTAACTTGTTTAATATCCACTAAGGCTAATGATTTATTTGTATTTTAATGGCAATAAAAAAGCTACAGTTTTGCACGCTTTTGCAGTATTCAAAGCTGATGCATAGGTTACTCTAACAAGGATAATTTAAATATGAAATAAATATTGAAACTAAAAAAGTTTAAATGTACACCAAAAATGATAGCTAATAAGTGATAACAGCTTTTAACTTATTCTAGTGCGCATATATTACAAACACTACTGTGGAGAGCAATGGCCTAAAGTAAACATAAGATACACATAAAGGAAAAAAATCATCTGAAGCCATAATGCATCTAAAAAATTGTGAAAATGCAAGATTTTGTTGTATACATTCACTGGTGATTTTAAGGGCAAGAATGCTGAACTCCTTGATATGTATAACTAGTTACTGACAAGCCAGAGATATTAGCCTGTGTTCTAGATAGCAAATGATATAATTCCTTCCCCAGGTCTACATTTTGCCATTTCTTAGCTAGGAGACAAGTGACAGTTTTTATTGCAAAGCTCAAGCTGTTTTAGCATCTCCATGTTCATTTGTTGGTATAGACAGAAATGTTGGCCCCTGAAAACACAGCATTAAATATTGAATTACCTAGTTTAGTGCTCATTACCACAATGTTGTTGTACCCCATTGTGTGCATGGGAGTTGTGTTAGGCACTGGGAAGAGTGATTATGAAGATAAACTGGACAAACAAATAGCAGGCATCTTTCTTACCTTCTAAGAGTTTATAGTTTTGCTGGGGCGGTACAATTTCACAAACTAAAATAAGCAATTTAGTTAGGATTATTTAAATACAAGTTTTTGAGGGTAGGGGGAGGGGTGTCGGGAGAGGGTGGTGGGGTTATGGACATTGGGGAGGGTATGTGCTATGGTGAGTGCTGTGAAGTATGTAAACCTGGCGATTCACAGACCTGTACCCCTGAGGCTAATAATACATTATATGGTTATAAAAAAATAAAAAATTTATAAAAAATTACAAGTTTTTGAAACAGTTTCCCCCAAAATTTAAAAAAAAATGGGATCAATGCCAAAGTGACAAGTTCCAAAGGGATGTTCTAAAACTTTAGAATTTTTCCTTGGAGTAGCAAAACTTTCCAGGAAGTGAAGCAGTTTATAAATAGTTTCAGATCTCTGTGGAAATATACCAAAACTGGCAGATAACGAATCCTTGGAGCATTTGACAAGACCCACCAAATTGAGATCTTTAAAAAAAAAAAAAAATCAAGTGGAGTTGTCCATGGATTATGTACCTATTATCAGAGACCTTCATGCAGAACTACAGGTTAGGTTGTGGGTGATAGTATTGCAACCACAAGAAAGTGAGATATAGGTAGTGAAATTCTGAAGTATTCTCTTAGGCTGAATCAACCGAAAGACAGACCACCCCTGTTTTTGATAACAGATGAAGAAAGGCTATGGAAGAGACAGTTTGCGGTAAGGCAGAGCATTTTGTCACAAACACTAAAGATGACATTTCTAATCAGTGGGCATGGGCTTTACTTTGCAGTGTTACAGCTGTTTTTGAATCAAATGGATTGCTGAGGATCTTTGACGTGGTAGGCATCAGTGGAAAAGGTTTGGGGATTTTAGAGACTGTACCTTTAATGTAGCTCATGACATGGTTTGAGGGGTTTCAGGGAAGGCTTCTTGTCTCTTATTAACTCTCACACTTAGGAATAAAAGTCCTATTATTGGCAACTTCTGTGCAGTGAGCATCATTCTTTCCCTTGTCTCTTTTTGAAGGTGGAAAAGTAGCAGCACTGTTTCTCCTTCAACACCTTAGATCAATGCTTATTAGGTCACTTTCCTGTTTGATGAGAGAGATGGGAAAACTTGAGAACACAAGGGAGTTGAGGGAGGGACGACAGAGGCTGCAGAGATGGAGTCAGCATCCTGGAATACTATGGTGTGGCTTACCATTTTTTAGGGGGGGCTCTGCTGAAGGAAATGTGGGATTTGGGTACAAGGTCGTGAGAGCTATGACATTTTTATTTTGTGTAGGAATTATCTTGTGTCCTAACTCACTAGGATATTGTTAGGATGGGAAGTAATAATGAAATAATAAGCGTTATTAAGCATTGCTGAAGAATATGATTTTAACATCGTGATATTGATAAGTTATCAGTATCAACCACCGAATAAATCTAGGGTACCGAAAATTTAACTGCTGGGGGAAGAAAATGAATCCATGAGACTGCTGTTAGCAAGGTCACAGAGCAAAATCGTTTCCAGCCCTGAGAACTCGTGATTTCCTTCCTGTTTCTTTTCATCTTTATCCATTCTGTGTTCCACTGTTTTCTCTCTAATGTTCCTTCCCCTACCCTTGCATTTCTCAGGAAGGGTATTTTCTGTTTGAGACCTGAGGATATTGCCACTGTTTTGGTTATTGCTTTTGCACTTGTGTAGCAGCTTTTAAATTCCCATCTTTTTGAGCAGCTGCAGCCAGACAAACATATGAGTCAGTGGGAGGGGTTTAGAGGAACTGGCTCAGTTCTCCAGGGAGCAGTAACCTTTTGGCAGTCCAACAAACAGAACATTTAAAGTCCAATGACTGCAAAAGCTCTCTCTGTACATGTGATAGCAACTGCAGTTTTCCCAAGGTCTACTAAGAGTTTTTTCAGAGGGAATCAGGTTTCTGCCTATAGAGAGACACATTCCTGAAGGCTTAACTCTGACCTCCTAGCTAAAGTGGATACAAAATAAAATCTAGAGACAGCTGGGAAGTGATAAAGTAGGGGGAGGAAGAAGCTTGGGGATATGAAAGTGATGAAAAGCTCTTATTAAATGTTCTCTTTGGGTCTTGTTGCCTGTATACCCTGAACTCCAAATAGAGAAGCCAAACTGATCTTTCTCTCTCTCTTTTTTTTCCTCCAGTAGTTCACGGTACCAGGATCTTTCTCTTTACACCAGGACTAACATGGTGGTTGTCGGGGTCCTCCTCCCAGAGGGGTGGGCATTTTCAAATCAACATTTTCCCCCTCTTCATTTCCAGCGGTGGCAGCAGTCCACAGGCTAAGGTGGGTCTGTGACTGAAGCTTCCATTCAGGTGCCTCACTGCTGTTTTCCTTTTCAAAATTATGCCAGTTTGATCAACCTAATATTGAGAAGAACACAATGATAGGAGTGGGTTGTTGACTCCCACGAAAGATCAGTAAATGATTTCTTATTTCTTCATTTGCTTACATTGCTCTTCTGTTTATCTTTAGCGTTCATCTTCACTGCTTATCACAAAATGAAAAGATTAAGAGTCTGGTTTGGAGGGATGAGTCATGGAAGAATTTTTTGTGGCAAGCAGGAACAGTTGGTTCTTTTGATAAATGAAAATTCAGACAATACTTTCCGTGATACACATTTTGCTTAGATAAAGTTCCACAATAAAGTCTGTTTACACTAAAAAAGGCAACAAAATAGTATCTTAGTTAACATAGAAGAAAGTGGTAATTAGAGGCCACTTGGAAAGCTAAAGCCACAAATCCAATAAGGCTGGAAAGTTTTATTTGATAACCCAAGGTACCAACTGAGGTTCTTGGTTTCAAGCAACAGAGAACCTCTGTGCAACACAGGCAAAGAAAGAATTGTTGGAAGGATATTGGGTTTCTCACAATTGGCTAGAGGTCTGGAGATCTGATTCATGAAGAGACTAGGGAC
This sequence comes from Taxidea taxus jeffersonii, assembly GCA_003697995.1. Classification (NCBI taxonomy): domain Eukaryota; kingdom Metazoa; phylum Chordata; class Mammalia; order Carnivora; family Mustelidae; genus Taxidea; species Taxidea taxus. The sequence continues at coordinate 81,443 of RCUC01133944.1, read as the reverse complement.
CAAGGGAAGCTAAGCAGCTGAGGACACAGCTGGGATCACTCCACTGGCACAGCAGGCTTAGAATTGGTCTTTATTCCCGTTGCCATTAGCTTTGATGCGTCTGGGTACTCACCACCACACCACTGGCCATTGCCCTCAGTTGTGGGGGCCAGGAATATTTTCTGGCTATTCAACTTGACCCCTCTCTCTCCAGAATCAAAGGGCCAGTCAGGAGAACCTAATTGGCTAAGCTCACGTCATGTGTGTTTGTCCAAAGAGCTAAGGATAGTGCCCGATGTATGTGTGGGGGAGGGGTGTATGTGTCAGGAGATTGGGAGGTAGGCATTTTCAACTCTGTCTAAATCTATCCATTGTCCCACAGTGGCAAGAAAGCTTCTTGCTCCCTGCCCTTTACTTACCCATTGGAGGTGAAGACATCCACCCTTCTTTTACCTTTGCAGGACTTAGTATATCCGTCTTACTGCATTATTCTATTTTTAAGTGTGTTTTCTCTGGCTGGGCTGGGAACATATGGAGATGAGGGATTGGGTTCTGTTTTTAGCCTTATCACCTACAGTGTCTAACAAATATTAAGTGCTTAAAGTGAATAAATCATGTTTAGTGATGATATCACAAGAAAGGCTAAAATAATGATAACATAAAATAACAGCAAACAAGTATTGGTGGAACCCTTGCAATTACTGATCATTTTCTCATTTCATCCTTATAATAATCATATGAAGTAGGTTCTGTCCGTTTCCTCATTTTATGCCTGAGAAACTAAGGCTCAGGATAACTAACTTGTCCTAGTTTGTGTAACTGAAACTGACAGAGCGGGATTTCAGCCCCAGGATTCTGACTCCACAGCCGATCATTGGACTGTACTGCCCCCTGGAGGTAACTCAGAGAAGAGGAAAATGGAGCCAATCTCAGAGGAGAGAGCTCTCTAGTGTGCTGTTTCTCTGTTCTTAGATGTTCACTTAGAGTGGATGGTATTTATTTGATGATAGACAAGCCAAGCAAGAGGTTTTTGTTTATTGATATAAATGAGATCATCTTGGGAATTTGATATTATCCTAAAGGAACTGGTATTTTGTAATAATTTACCTTGCAGGGTTGTTGCGAGGATGAAATATATTGTAGATGAAAGGTTGTCATAGTGCTGCCTTGTGGTTGGTATTATTAAAACTGTTACTGTTACTTTGATTTCTAATCTAATTCATTGGGGCAGATGACATGTACATGATTAACCACAAGCTGGTAGAAAGACTGAGGTTAAGTAACCCTTGGCAATCTTATTTGTGAATGCTGGAGCTGGGTTAGAATTTAATAAGCCCTAAGCCAGAAAACTTTGTCACCAAGATGAGCTAGGGAGATAGAATACAGGAGTCCACGTTAACAGCAAGGCAATATGTGTGGCAGTGCTGAGTGCAGCCCAGTGTCAGTGGTGGGAAAGAATTGCATCAGAAGTGAGAGAAACCATCTCTCTGGGCTTCAGTTTCTTCATGTACTGGAAAAATAGATGTCCTCCTTCTTCTGTTTGTTGTGAAGATGACATGGGATAATATAAGGAAAGTCCTTTAACAAATGTGAAAGGTGTGCATATATATATGTTGGGCATTTATTTATAAATTCAAGTATAGTTAACATACATTGTTATATTAGTTTCAGGTAAACAGTATGGTAATGATTCAACAATTCTATACATTACTTAGTGCTCATCAAGATATGTGTGTTCTTAATCTCCTTCACCTATTTCACCCATCCCTCACCTACCTCCCCTTTGGCAATCACCAGTTTATTCTCTGTATTTAAGAGTCTCTTTTCTGACAACTATCATATGATCTCCCTGATATGAGGAAGTGGAGATGCAATGGGGGTGGGGGTTAAGGGGGTAGGAAAAGAATAAATGAAACAAGATGGGATCGGGAGGGAGACAAACCAAAAGAGACTCTTAATGTCATGAAACAAACTGAGGGGGGTGGGGGGGAGTGGTGTTGGGAGAGGGTGGTGGAGTTACATTATATGTTTAAATAAAAAAAAAAGAGTCTCTTTTTTGGTTTGTCTCCTCTCTTTCCTTGTTTTGTTTCTTAAATTCCACGTGAGTGAAATCATGGGGTATTTGTCTTTCTCTGACTTATTTTTTTTTTTTAAAGATTTTTTAAAAAAATTTATTTATTTGTTAGAGAGAGAGAGAGAGAGCACAGGCAGACAGAGTGGCAGGCAGAGGCTAGGGAGAAGCAGGCTCCCTGCCGAGCAAGGAGCCCGATGTGGGACTCGAGCCCAGGACGCTGGAATCATGACCCGAGCCGAAGGCAGCCGCTCAACCAACTGAGCCACCCAGGCGTCCCTCTCTGACTTATTTTACTTAACATTATACCCTCTAGGTCCATCCATGTTGTTGCAAATGGCAAGATTTCTTTCTTTTCTATGACTGAATAATATTCCATTGTAGAATATGTACACCACATTTTCTTTATCCATTAATCTTTTGATGGACACTTGGACAGCTCCTATAATTTGGCTATTATAAATAATGCTGTAGTAAACATAGGGGTGCATATATCTTTCAAATTAGTGTTTTTGTATTCTTTGAGTAAATACCCAGTTGTGGAATTACTGGATCATATGGTATTTCTGTTTTTTTTTTTTTTAAGATTTTATCTATTTATTAGTTAGAGAGAGAGAGAGCGAGCACAGGCAGACAGAGTGGCAGGCAGAGGCAGAGGGAGAAGCAGGCTCCCCGCCGAGCAAGGAGCCCGATGTGGGACTCGATCCCAGGACGCTGGGATCATGACCTGAGCCGAAGGCAGCCGCTCAACCAACCGAGCCACCCAGGCGTCCCTCTGTTTTTAATTTTATGAGGAACTCGCATACTGTTTACCCTAGTGGCTGCACCATTTTACATTCCCACCAACAGTGCATAAGGATTGCTTTTTCTCCACATTCTTGCCAACACTTGTTATTTCTTGTGTTTTGATTTTAGCCATTCTGACAAGTATGAAGTGATACCTCATTTTGGTTTTAATTTGCATTTCCTTGATAATTACTGATGTTGATCATCTTTCCACATGTCTGTTAGCAGTCTGTATATCTTCTTTGGAAAAAATGGCTATTCAGGACCTCTGCCCACTTTTTGATCAGATTATTATTATTATTATTATTATTTTTGGTGTTGAGTTACAATTCTTCACATATTTTAGATATCAATCCCTTATTGGATATATCATTTGCAAATATCTTCTTCCACTGAATAGGTGGCATTTTTGTCTTGCTGAATGGTTTCTTGCACTGTGCAAAAGCTTTTTATTTTGGTGTAGTCCCAGTAGTTTAATTTTACTTTTGTTCCCTTTGCCTGAGGAGACATACCTGGAAAAATTTTCCTCTGGCCAGTGTCAAAGATAGTTACTGCCTGTGTTTTCTTCTAGGAATTTTATGGTTTCAGGTCTCACATTTAAGTCTTTAATACATGAGTTCAGGGGCGCCTGGGTGGCTCAGTGGGTTAAAGCCGCTGCCTTTGGCTCGGGTCATGATCCCAGGGTCATGGGATCGAGCCCTGCATCGGGCTCTCTGCTCTGCGGGCAGCCTGCTTCCTCCTCTCTCTCTCTGCCTCTCTGCCTACTTGTGATCTTTGTCTATCAAATAAATAAATAAAATCTTAAAAAAAAATACATGAGTTTATTTTTGTGTGTGGTGTGAGAAAGTGGTCCAGTTTCATTCTTTTGCATGTAGTTGTCAAGTTTTCCTGACACCATTTGTTGAAGAGAATGTCTTTTACCAATTGTATATTCTTGCCTCCTCTTTCATAGATTAATTCACCATAAAAGTGTGGATCTGTTCTGTTCTGTTCTGCTGATCTATATGTCTGTTTTTGTGCCAGTACCATACAGTTTTTATTACTACAGCTTTGTAGTATATTGGAATCTGGGATTGTGATGCTTTCAACTTTATTCTTTTTTTCAGGATTGCTTTGGCTATTTGGGGTCTTTGGTGGTCTGTAGGGTGTTAATCTCATGAATACTTGTGGGGTTGGGATGCCTGGGTGGCTCAGTTGGTTAAGCAGCTGCCTTCAGCTCAGGTCATGATCCCAGTGTCCTGGGATCGAGTCCCACATCGGGCTCCTTGCTCGGCAGGGAGCCTGCTTCTCTCTCTGCCTCTGCCTGCCACTCTGTCTGCCTGTGCTCACTTTCTCTGACAAATAAATAAAATCTAAAAAAAAAAAAAATACTCGTGGGCAGAATTTCCAGTGGCTGCTATTACCATCATGATGACAAATCATGGAGAAAATATTGTACCACTCTCTGTAGATGAAACCCAAGAGAAAAAAATATCTCTACAGTATAATTGAAATATTTATGGATCATAAGATTGGTGAAAATACAGAACAATTTTGTAGCTTTGAGGAAAGAGCTTGCTTGGTAAATTTCTACTGTTATCTTGTCAGCATTTTTTTTTTAAAGATTTTACTTATTTATTTGACAGAGACACAGCGAGAGAGGGAACACAAGCAGGGGGAGTGGGAGAGGGAGAAGCAGGCTTCCTGCCAAGCAGAGAGCCTGATGTGGAGCTTGCTGTGGGGCTCGATGTGGGACTCAGTCCCGGGACTCTGGGATCATGACCTGCCTGAGCTGAAAGCAGACGCTTAATGACTGAGCCACCCAGGTGCCCCATATCTTGTCAGTAGTAGAAAGCATTTTGCTTAGTAACCAAAATTGTAATATGATGAAATGTGACACTTTTCTAAGCTATTCTTGGATCCTTAAGAGGAAGAACAAACTTCCATTGTTTATTTGGGACAGTATCAGAAGTTGAAGATTTCTTGCCTGCTAATAGTTTTATTCAGATTTGTATGCTTCTTCTGTTTAACCAATCAACTCTCTCTAGCTCTTTTTTTTTTTTTTTCTCCCGCCTGTCTTTTGTCTGGCTGAAATAGGTTCTGTTTATTGGACTTTGTTTTCTGTTACATTTGGCCTCCAGTGATTGGTTGTATCTAAATTTTTTTGAGATCTAGCCAGTTTAAACTATGGTAGTGACACGTAAATAGATGAGTAGAAGAGAATGATTCCCTAGAAAATGCTGCCTATTTAAGAACAAATGAAAGTGATAAGTATTCATAATAATAATAGTGCATAATAAATGGTGAACACATCTGTTTAAAATTCTCACAACAACATGATGAGCTTTTGTTATTACTACCCTATTTTAAAGGTGAGGGGATGTAGGAGATTGCTGAAGGAGAAGCAGAATCACCTGCTCAAGGACTCTACTTAATCCATGGCAGAGTTGAGAATGGAAACCAGATAGGATAGTTTTGTTTTTATTTTTATTTATTTTTTTTCTCATAGCACATACCCTCCCCAATACAGATAGGATAGCTTTAAGCACAAGGATATACCATCTTTTCGGTATTGAAAGACTTAGAGAAGAAAAGTTAAAGTGAAAAATAAATTGATCAGCCAAAGGTTTGGAAAAGATGATGTTTAGTTATCAGATTTTAGAATGTGAGGAATAAGAGCACTTTTTGATATTTGAAAGAGGTACATTTATTTAGTAAATAATTGGAAATGTGTTTTATAAATTTATGCAATTTAATAATCCAATAAATTATTTATACTGTAAAACCCCACCCTTTAAAAAACTCCAGTGACATAAATATACATTTGAGTATCTTTGCTCTTGGGGCATTCATCTTCAAATTTGCAGGCTTATTTCAAGGCAAATAATTAGGTGCTTTCCCTTTTATTCTTGTGATGCTCTTAACAGAGCTGTAGTCCTGGGCTGTAGGAAATTTTTACATTCTGACTGAGAATTTAACTTCCTTCAGTGGGTTTGACTTTATTGTCATGTTTGTATCGCCTTGGGGAACTTTCTTCCAGTTTTTCAGAATCACTCCAACACTTGGCTAGATTTTTAAGATAAATTGCCCTGTTTTTGGTTTTAGAGACTGGATTTTGGGTGGCAGCCCTGCAGCAGTGAGTGAAAGAATGACCTGGAGTTGGGGGGAGACAGGAGGCAAGAGATGCAGGTTTCTAGACGTTTGAGTAATAACTGTGAATTTTCATTATGATACTAACAGGATGGAGGTTGGGATTCTTAAATCTGGTTTTGCAAAGCCATCTAATTTATTGAAATATGACCCTTGGTCTTTGACTCAGAAATAGGAGTAGTGACTTGGTGTTGTTTGTAACCGTGAATTTTTATGAAGCATTCATTTAATTTCAAATGGTTACATAAAACGATGATTACTTCTATTTTTTTTTGCTTTGTTTTTATAAGTTATTTCAATTCATTTTTTCTAATTGTTTTAAAAAAACTTAAGCTTAAAAATATATTTGCAGAGCCAGAGCTTTGGTGTATTATAATTTTGTAAAACACTTAAGCAAAAGAAGGGACCAAATAAGGAAAATGATCATTCTGTGACCTTGGAGAGGCATGGATAATTGTAAACTCTCAATACCGCTACTCCAGTGGCTTTCTTGCTCTATGTGATAATAACAGGAATTGATTAAAAATATTTTTTTTTTGAGGTTTATTTATTTTAGGGGAGGGGCAGAGGGAGAGGAAGAGAGAATCTTAAGGCTGAGGGCAGAGCCTGATGTAGGGCTTAATCTCATGACCCTGAGATCACGATCTGAGCCGAAAACCAAGAGTCAGATGCTTAACTGACTTTGGCACCCAGGTGCGTCCCAGGAATTGATTTTCTTTTTTTTGATGATTCAGTTTCAAAAAAACAAATTACCCACTCTAAATAGTCTTCATTAAGATATACTGTGTGAGACAAGTGGTGTGGTGTTTTGTTTGGAGACCTGGAAGCTGAGCCGTTGCAGTGACATTTGGGTATTTCGTAGGTGACTTGTGGGGTAGTCAGTGTCGTGATGAGGCGATGGTCTCCAGAGGCCGCGGGAGTTGGACTGGTGGCCTGGCCTAAGGGAGATATCCTGCCCTTTCGGTGACGGCTCACTCACCCCTGGGCCTGCATGCTGCATTTTCTCAGGCATATTACTTGCTAACATGAGAGGGAAACACCCTTATTGGCACATTAAGGCACTAAGAGGCTTTCACAAATGCCATCTCTGACAGCTTCTGAAGGGGCTTTTCAGCTGTCACCATGACCCCTGCTGGGCTAAACATATGTTTAAAACATGTGGAGGAATGGTCCGGTTTAGAGACTCTGCTGCTACTCAGTATTATTCCTGGCTCTGTTTTCTGCTCTACTTGCCAACATCCTAATTGTGTGGGGCTTGCAGCTGCCACAGTCATACTGGTCTCAGTTTGGTGTTTCCGAGCTCCTGAGGATTCCACCACTCCTGCCAGAAGTCCTCCCAGTTGTTACCACCCGGATTGCTTTCAAGTTCAGAGGCAAAACTGGGAGACTGGTTTCTCTGTCTCTGTGTCTCTTTCTCTCTCTCTCTCTCTCATGCTCAAGCTCATGTTCTCTTCTGTTTCTTAACCACATACTCAAAGTTCATAGAGGGCGGCGGCTCTTTTAGCTTTGCTTGTGTGGTGCCCGCCCATCCCCACCCTGGACTCGGCTTAAAGGAGCAGTTTATGAATGGGTTAAATGTTACTCACCAGTGTTTTTCAAGTCCTGTCTGTTGCTTCTTGCTAAAAAGGTGACTGGGTTAACTTAAATGATACTGTTGAGCAGGAGGTTTTTCCTCTGTAGCAGTGCAGATATAAATTGAGCATGAGTTAATCAGTCGTGATAGTTAACTCTGGCAGCTTTTCATAAGGGATCTGCCATGTTTATTCAAATGATCCCTTTAGTTTCCTACTATCTCCAGTCCCTAAATGTGGTAGTCCATATTTATCAGGGTAAAGTAATGGATGTGACAAATATTTCAGTTGGTCCAGTGAGGTCTTATTAAAGAGTCTAATATAGCTGATAGTGATGTTTTTGAGTAGCAGCACTGAAGGGACAGGGATAAAGAGGGATCGGAAGGCAACCAACATATCTGTTCCAGCAGCCATGTATGGATCTTTATAAGCATTTTCTCATTTAATCCTGACAAAAACATTATGATCTAGTTATTTTACTTCTATTTTAAAAATAGAGAAACTGAGGCTCAGAGGTTTAAGTATATTCTAGGATGCATAGATGGTAAGTGGTAGAAATAGTTTAAAATCTCGGTGGGTCTGACTCCAAAGTCAGTGTTCTTTCATTTGGATATAGTGTCCCAAGGTTGGTTCATTCTTACTTTGGTAAATGTATACATGCAAATGTGTTGATTTTGGAAGGCTATTTACCTGTCCTATTATCATCTCCAAGGTTGTTGGCCAAATTATTACCTACTTTATAATATGTAAATATATACATATTTTAAAAATTTATTTGACAGAGAGGGAGAGATCACAAGTAGGCAGAGAGGCAGGCAGGGAGAGAGGGGGAAGCAGGCTCCCTCCTGAGCAGAGAGCCCAAAGCGGGGCTCGATCCCAGGACCCTGAGATCATGATCTGAGCCGAGGTCAGAGGCTTAACTCACTGAGCCACCCAGACGCCCCTATGATATGTAAATATAAATCAATGAGGCTCATTTAAAAAACATCCTTTTCCTGTTTGTACCAAATAAGAACCATTTCCTAATATCACATACCTCAAGAAATTATGAATTATACCAAAATCTGTCTCTGTTAATGTCATTTTAGCCATCAGTGTTTGGGAATTGCTTTCAGAGCAGATTTACAAACCACAAAGGGCATGGTATTTGTGGTGTATGTTCAGGATGAGGCAGTGTTTTCTCAAAGGGTACAAGTGAGAAAAGATAATCCAGATGAAGACCTGGACACACATGTTGGGGTCTTCTTAAAGAGTTGTCATGGCCAGAATGGAAAGTACTAGAACAGTGGGTCTGGAGCAGGGAGGGAGGTGGTATAGTCTTATAGTTAAGAGCATCATCCTGGGAGACAATCAGTTGGGTAAATCTTGTCACTGTTACTTATCACTGTGTGACTTTAAGCAATTGATTTCTCTGATTGTTTAAATTTCATCATCTTTAAAATGAGGATAAAAATTGTGTTAAGGTTCTCTAGAGATAGAACCAATAGGCTATAAGATAGATAGATAGATGGATAGATGGCTAGATAGCTGGGTAGCTGGATAGATGGATAAATAGACAGAATTATGAGGAATTGACTCACATGATTGTGGAGGCCAAGAAGTCTGATAATCTACCATTGGCAAGCTGGAGACCCAGGAATGCCAGGGGTATAGTTCCAGTCTCCAAAGGCCTGAGAACCAGAAGTGCTAATGGTGGAAGTCCCAGTCTGACCAGTGTCCTAGCTCAGCAGTCAGGCAGAGAGGGAGAGCTTGCCTTACTCTGTTTTTTTTTTTTTTTTTTTTTTTTGGTTGTTGTTCTATTCAGACCCTTAACAGATTGGATGATGGCCTTCACATTGGGAAGGGTAATCTCTTTTATTCAGTCTACCAATTTACATGCTGTTCTTTTCCAGAAGCACCCTCACAGACAGACCCCAAAATGATGTTTAGCCAGATATCTGGGCATCTTATAGCCCAGTCAAGTTGGCACAAAGTTAACCATCATGACAGTTCAATCTTCTTCCTAGCAGTTTATTGATAATAAACAATATGATGGGTTTTTAGAGCTTGCACAATGTCTGTCACATAGTGAACACTGGCAAGGTATAGCTGTCATTTGTTAGCATTAGCAATGAAAGGTTTTCTATACCATGCCAAGGGGTTTAGATGTTTTCCTGAGTTCTTCATAAAGAATGTGATCAGCAAGCCATATATTATGTTAATGTTTTTACAAAATAATCCTGTGAAGGTTGTAAAAGTAAAGGTGCAGAGCAAATTTTAGGAACAATATAAGAAATAATATGATATTTCAGGAGTGATGAAGAAATGATAGGTAACAAGGATAAAGGCAATTCAATTGACTGGTTAGTGATTTCTGGGTCTGAGAGAGAAGGAACTAGTATAATTATGTTTTTAGCCAGGATAACTGGGTAGTATCAGTATATAAGAAAAGAAGTCTAATAAGCAGATCTTAGGACAAAATATTATTCTTGTGATGTTGGATTTGAGATGCCATTGAAAGAACCAGGTGATGACATATGACCTAACTACAGCCTCAGCAAAAAGCCCATGCATAGAAGGTTTTCAGTATATTTTTGGTAAGAAAATAAATCTGGGAGCTACATATATGGCAAATGAAGGCATGGAAGTTAATTATATTATTTTGGTAGGATTAGAAGAAAGCCAGTGATGTATCTTTGTACCTAGGGGCTGAGGAAAATAGAAGCAGCCCAGAGAAGAGATGGAGAAGGAATTGCCAAAGGCAGAGAACTAAGAGAAGGTGGTGGTTGCAAGGTCAAAGAGGAATGGAATGTAGTCTTCTATATGTTAATATTCGTAAAGAGGACAAGTAAGATGTTCAATGAAAAGAACTCATGGTGGGGTGCCTCGGTGGCTCAGTTGGTTAAGCATATGCCTTCAGCTCAGGTCATGATCCTGGGGTCTTGAGATGGAGTCCCATATAAGGCTCCTTGCTCAGTGGGTAGCTTTCTTCTCCCTCTCATTATGCCCCTCCCCCCTGCTCATGCTCTCTGTCTCTGTTTCTCTCTCTCTCAAGTAAATAAAATCTTAAAAAAAAAGAATTCATGGTATTTGAGATGATGGGATTAGTCATTTTCACCCTTGCCAAAGTATATCTATACTGTGGAAGTAGGGGCTAAAAATGGCTTTAGTGAATTGAAAATAATAAAATAATTAGAAATGAGGATGTGGGTATAGCAAATGGTAAGTGCTGTGACTGTTCTTCCAAGAAATAGAGTTGTCAGGAGAAGGAGGCGATGCGTGGTAGGTAGTAGAGGGATTGACACAAGGCTCTTCTTCTTGACTATATGGAGGCAGGCAGGGAACAGGGCAGGAACATACAGGATAGAATTACTGGGGCAGCAGAGAATTCACCAGTTTGGAAGGGACCACCTCAGGATCAGATGCAATACAATTAATCTTGAGCAGTAGAATGGGAAGTTGCGAAGGCCTCCTTTACTCCCGAGGTGGATAGAAAGGAGGTGAGATGGGCAGAAAGTTGAGAAAGTCCCTTGTTCCTCAGCTTCGGTGTCCATGTGCAGTAGCAGACAAGGCTTTCTGTTGGGAGAGGCTTTCCACTGAGAGCAGAGTAGGTTATAGTGAGATGGGGTCTGGAAGAGACATTTGTAATAGATGCTGTTGGGAATTCACTGGAGGCACGTAGCAGTAGTTCTTAGGGTCTGTCTTTTTTTTTTTTTTTAAGATTTTATTTATTTATTTGGCAGACAGAGATCACAAGTAGGCAGGGAGGCAGGCAGAGAGAGAGAGAGGAGGAAGCAGGCTCCCTGCCGAGCAGAGAGCCCGATGCGGGACTCGATCCCAGGACCCTGAGATCATGACCTGAGCTGAAGGCAGAGGCTTTAACCCACTGAGCCACCCAGGCGCCCTAGGGTCTGTCTTAATTCACAGAAGAAACTGATGCACGGGAGGGGGTGTTAGGGGGATGGGATAAATGTCACAAATGATACGTGGTGTGAGTATAACGCAGACACAGGCACAGGGCTGGAAGGATGCCTGTCCCTATCCTCTAATCTACTGCTGTGAATATTTATGGTTGGGATGGAACAGTGATCACCTGACAAAGTTCGGAGGCTTCAAAGGCTTTTTTTTTTTTTATTTTAAAGAGAGAGCTAGCGTGCCTGACTCGGGAAAGGGCAGAAGGAGAGAGAGAATCTTAAGCAGGCTCCACATCCAGTCTGGACCCAGGGCTCAGCCTCACAACCTGAGATCATGACTGGCGCTGAAATCAAGAGTCACACACTTAACCAACTGAGCCACCCTGGCACCCCCAAAATAATATTTTAAAAAAGATGTAGTAATTTATTGTTTATAATTTCAGCCTTATGTAGAATGCTACTTTTACTGTAATAAAAAAAAGTTCAGTTAATTCTAGTGATATCTTTTGGGAGATAAGAGCAAATAAAATTAATTTGTAGCTAATTATAAAATTTGTATTCATTTTCAAAAGTACAATGGTAGCTTGAAGTTGTTAAGAAACCCATGATCTGAAGTCTTTTCAAATTTTCTTAGTCCTTACATTCCATGGCCAGGGCTCCTGGTTTTTAAATTGAGAACAGAAGTTGCTTTGCATATTCTGGGGCAGAACATATGAAGGTCTTTAGTTCAGTTTATGTTCAGTTTATAACATGTAGGTTTATAATGACTATACCTAAACAGTCTTGGTAGGTGAAATGAGCCATATGTTTGTCTTTTAGCAAACAAATCATCGCACTTATATTAGAGATAATTTCAAAGCCAAAGTAGCATGGTATTTATCTATCTTTATATAAACTGATCCCTACATTCAATGGTGAAATCTTTTAAGTCAATTTACAACCTGTATATTCTGATGAATCAAGATTTTCTAAATGTTACAGAATTGTCATAAGCAATACCATCATTGAAATGGCTTTTAACAAAAAGGGGGCTTTCCTTTATTACTTCTACTGAATAATTTATATGTTTTAGAAATACTGTGTGTTAATTTTTGTGAAAAATAATAATGCAATTTACTTGAAAGGTCCATTTTTCTGAGAATAAATCAATGCTTCTTAATCAGCTATCTAATCTGCAAGCGTTGTAGGTATAAATCAACTTACAAATTAAGTTAGAAATCTAAGTTAGACACAGATTGATTTTGACAATTGCTTTCAAGTGAAATAGCCTGGACCCAATAAAATTCTCTCCATTGATTTCCAGAAATGGCATTTGGGATAGCCTTCTGGTATTAATGTGGTGGTCATGCCCTGGTATTTGTACTCAGCTATGGTAGTAAAGTAAGTTTAAATTGATGAGATTGGATAAATAGCATTCTTCAGATGTTCTGGATGACAGCATATCTAATGTAATTGCATTTGTCTGCCAGTTTCTGTGTGTTAGAGCACAAAAGATTTTGAACCATGCATAATTTTGATAGAGAAATTCAATTCACTTATGTCTATAATATACTACAAATTATAAATTTTCATTACCACTATTCAATCACTTGAGAAAAGAATGCATTTTGAATCAGGTTCCATACCAAATATCTCATTTATGGAGCTATGCTGCTTAAAATTGGACAAATCGATTACCCTTAGTTAATATTGAAAATATTAGTTGGAAGCATTAAAACCATCTTTATTAGTTATAGGATCTAGTACTACATAAACTTGTATAATAAATATTAAGAACTACTAATAGATCAGGTTTTAAAGTGAGAGAATTTCCATTTACTTAAGTGTGGTGAATTGTTGCGACATCATTATGCCAGCCTGGGTGATGAAACATGACTAAAACATTCAAGAATCCTATCAGCTCCTGTAGGCAGCTAATAAATATGCCCATTAGACAATCTGATGAGGTATTTTGGGTTTCAAGGCCTGATCATAATGGTGATTTATGCCTGTATAGCTACTTTCATTATAAGATCATGAAGGACTATGTGTTCACTCACTAATTGATCACCACAATTTCCTTATGAGCTAAGTGGCTGGTATTTATTTATTGTTCCTTCAGTATTTGGTTACTTTTCAAGAGGCTAACATTTTATTTTATTTTTTAAAAATTATTTATTTATTTAATTTATTTTTTATTTTTAAAAGATTTTATTTATTTATTTAACAGATAGAGATCACAAGTAGGCAGAGAGGCAGGCAGAGAGAGAGGAGGAAGAAGGCTCCCTGTTGAGCAGAGAGCCTATGCGGGGCTCGATCCCAGGACCCTGGGATCATGACCTGAGCCCAAGGCAGAGGCTTTAACCCACTGAGCCACCCAGGTGCCCCAAGAGGCTAGCATTTTAATCAATTTCTTTTAGTCCCCATAACTACACAACTTGAATGTATGATCTTCAGTTGAATATTTAGAAATTCATTGATATTTCACTCTAAAAGATGACTCATTTCATCAGAAGTTTTATTCCTAACCTCATTCACTCTTCTCTTTTTAATATTAGGTTTAACTGTAGCTTTGCCAAGGTTTTCTGATATCTGCCATGCAGAATCACAGAATTGTGATTGGAAATGACTTTAAAGTTTCAGGTTCTGACTGCAAACATGAATCCCCTCTTGGCATCTCTGAAAGTTGGGCATTGGGCCAGGATTGTAAACGTGTTCCCTGGAGTCTGCAGCAAGACAGCCCTGATTTGAGTCTCTACCTAATGAATCTGTGCGTTTATTGCAGACATTTTGAGATCAACTTTTCAGTTAAGAGACAACTTGAATGGTTACAGTTTTATTTTTATATCAAAGTAAAACCTTTCTTGCAGTAGCCTTCAAATGCCCTAAGAATTAGTAGAATATACAACTTCTATTATTTTGACACTTTTAATGACTAATATGTTCCATTTAGTCAGTTTTCCATAGTCCATGGTAAATATTTGCAGTTTCTTCAATCCCAGAATATTGACATGATTTCCACAGGTCTTGTAAAGCACCCTCATTAAGATCTTCTGACATCTGCAGTAGTCTTAGGTTGTTGTTGCCAGGATTGCACATGTTAGTTAAAAACAGCTTACATTTTTTCCTAAAGTAGGCATTGAGGGGTGCCTGGGTGGCTCAATTGGTTAAGCAACTGCCTTTGGCTCAGGTCATGATCCCAATCGGGCTCCCTGCTCAGTGGGGAGCCTGCTTCTCCCTCTCCCTTTGCTGCTCTGCCTGCTTGTGCTCTCTCGCTCTCTGTCAAATAAATCAATAAAATCTTAAAAAATAAAGTAGGCATTGTAGTAAATAGTTTATATGAACTATGTATTTTTAAAAACTAAACACTTTACTTTAAGGCAATTATGGATTTTATCACATGCAATTGAAACAAATGATGCAGAGATCCTAAATGCTCTTTATTCAGTTTTTTCCAATGATACTATGTTGCAAAACTGTAGTAAATTGCTATAACCAGGATGTTGATATTGATGCTATTTATTGTTCAGATGTCCCCAGTTTGGTTTGTACACCTTCGCATTTGTGCATCGAGTTCTATGCAGTTTTATCACATGGGTACATCCACTGTCATAGTCAAGATATTGGACATCTCCATCACCTGAAATATCTCTTGTGTTGCCCTTATAGACACATCCCCTTTCCTCCTGCTACCCTTCCCAGCCCCATCCTTAACTTCTGGCAACTACTCATCTGTTCTCCATTTCTGTAATTTTTGTCATTCCATGAATGTTATATAAATGGAATTACACAGTATGTTGATTTTTAGGGACTGGCTTTTTCACTAAGTAAAATTCTCGGGACCAAATTCCAAATTATTTTGTGTATCAAGAGTTTGTTCTTTTTATTGGTGTGAATATACTGTATTTAATCTGTTGAAGGACATCTGGGTTATTTTCAGTTTTCGGCTATTATGGGCATGAATAATTATGTACAGGTTTTTTGTGGGAACATGGATTTTTATTTCTCTGAGATAAATGGCCAAGAATGCAGTTGGTATTGTACAGTAATTGCATATTTAGTCTTTAAAGAAATGACCAATTCTTCAGTTTCATACCCCCAATGTGTGAGTGATCTAGTTTCTCCACATTCTTGCCGCATTTGGTGTTGTGATGTGTGTGTGTGTGTGTAATTTAGCCATTCTGATAGGTGTGTACTATCTTACTGTAGTTTTAAGTTGCGTTTCTTCTTCTTTTTTTTTTTTTTTTTAAATTTTATTTATCGGAGACAGAGATCACAAGTAGGCAGGGAGGTAAGCAGAGAGAGAGGAGGAAGCAGGCTCCCCACTGAGCAGAGAGCCTGACGCAGGGCTCGATCCCAGGACCCCGAGACCATGACACGAGTGGAAGGCAGAGGCTTTAACCCACTGAGCCACCCAGGCACCCCTTAAGTTGCATTTCTTTAATGGTTAAAGATTTGAACATTTTTTCATATGTTACTTTCCATCTGTATGTCTTTTTCAGTGAAATGTCTTTGTCTTTTGCTCATTTTCTTGGTGTGGTGTTTGTTATGGTTTTAGTTTTGAGACTTTTTATATATATTTTAGCTATTAATCTTTTGTTGGTTTGGTAAATTTTGTGTCTATGGCTTGTCATTTCAAAGTCTTATAGGGCTTTGCAGAGCAAAAGTTTTTAATTTTGATGGAGTTTATTTTATGTTTTTCCTTTTTTTTTTCCTTTTTTTTTTGAGCTGTACTTTTGGTGTCTAGTCTAAGAACCCTTTGCCTAGTTCTAGATCCAGATGAATTTCTCTAGTTTTTCTTCTAAAAGTTGTATAGTTTTCCATTTTATGTTTAAGTCCATGATACATTTTAGTTAATTTTGGGTAAGGTACATGATTTAGATTGAAATTCACTTATCCACCCCCCCTCCAATGGATGTTCAGTTATTCCAGGATCTTTTGTTGAAAAACTGTTCTTCCTCCATTGAGTTGCTTTTGCATCCTTGTCAAAAACGAAGCCAGCATTACCCTGATCCCCAAACTAGGCAAAGGTCCCATCAAAAAGGAAAATTTCTGACCAATATTCCTGATGAATATGGATGCTAAGATTCTCAACAAGATCCTAGCTAATAGGATCCAACAGTACATTAAAAAGATTATCCATCATGACCAGGTGGGACTTATCCATGGGATGCAGGGGTGGTTCAACATTCGCAAATCAATCAGTGTGAAAGAACAAATCAATAAGAGAAATGACAAGAACCACATGGTCCTCTCAATTGATGCAGAAAAAGCATCTGACAAGATACAGCATCCGTTCCTGATTAAAACGCTTCAAAATATAGGGATAGAGGGAACATTCCTCAACTTCATGAAATCTATCTATCTATGAAAAACCCACAGTGAATATCATCCTCAGTGGGGAAAAGCTGACAGCCTTCCCTTTGAGATTAGGAACACAACAAGGATGTCCACTTTCACCACTGTTGTTCAACATAGTACTAGAAGTCCTAGCAGCAGCAATCAGACAACAAAAAGAAATAAAAGGAATTCAGATTGGCAAAGAAGAAGTCAAACTTTCTCTCTTTGCAGGTGACATAATACTTTATATGGAAAACCCAAAAGACTCCACATCTAAATTACTAGAACTCATACAGCAATTCAGTAATGTGGCAGGATACAAAACCAATGTAGAGAAATCATTTGCTTTCTTATACATGAACAATGAAATATCAAAAGGGAAATGAGAGAATTCATTCCATTTACTATAGCACCAAAAACCATAAGATACCTGGGAATAAACCTAACCAAAGAGGTAAAGGATTTGTACTTGAGGAACTACAGAACACTCATGAAAGAAATTGAAGAAGACACAAAAAGATGGAAGACCATTCCATGCTCATGGATCAGAAGAATAAACATTGTTAAAATGTCTATGCTGCCTAGAGCCATCTATACATACTTTCAGTGCCATCCCGATCAAAATTCCACTGGCATTTTTCAAAGAGCTGGAACAGACAATCCTAAAATTTGTATGGAACAAGAAGAAACCCCACATTGCTAAGGAAATGTTGAAAAAGAAAAACAAAACTAGGGGCATCACATATTCTGATTTCAAACTTTACTGCAAAACTGTGATCACCAAGACAGCATGGTACTGGCCCAAAAACAGACACATAGACCAGTGGAACAGATTAGAGAGCCCAGATATGGACCCCCAACTCTATGGTCAAATAATCTTCGACAAGGCAGGAAAAAATATACAGTGGAAAAAAGACAGTCTCTTCAATAAATGGTGCTGGGAAAATTGGACAGCTATGTGTAGAAGAACGAAACTTGACCTTTCTCTTACACCACACACAAAGTTAAACTTGAAATGGATAAAAGACATCAACATGAGGCAGGAATCTATCAAAATCCTAGGGAAGAACATAGGCAGTAACCTCTTCGACATCAGCCACAGCAGCTTCTTTCAAGGCATGTCCCCAAAGGCAAAGGAGACAAAAGCAAAAATGAACTCTTGGGACTTCATCAAGATCAAAAGCTTCTGCACAGCAAAGGCAACAGTCAACAAAACAAATAGGCAACCCACGGAATGGGAGAAGATATTCTCAAATGACACTACAAAAGGCTGATATCCAAGATCTATAAAGACTCAAACTCAACACTCACAAAACAGATAATCATGTCAAAAAATGGGCAGAAGACAGGAACAGACACTTCTCCAAACAAGGCATACAAATGGCTAACAGACACATGAAAAATGTTCATCTTCATTAGCCATCAGGGAGATTCAAATCAAAACCACATTGAGATTCCGTCTTTTACCAGTTAGAATGGCCAAAATTAACAAGACAGTAAACAACAGGTGTTGGAGAAGACGTGGAGAAGGGGGAACCCTCTTACACTGTTGGTGGGAATGCAAGGTGGTGTAGCCACTTTGGAAAATAGTGTGGAGATTCGTTAAGAAATTGAAAGTAGAGCTATCCTGTGACCCTGCAATTGCACTACTGGGTATTTACCCCAAAGATACAGATGTAGTGAAAAGAAGGGCCATCTGTACTCCAATGTTCATAGCAGCAGTGGCCACAGTCACCAAACTGTGGAAGAACCAACATGCCCTTCAGTGGACGAATGGATAAAGAAGATATGGTCCATATATACAATGGAGTATTACGCCTCCATCAGAAAGGATGAATACCCAACTTTTGTATCAACATGGATGGGACTGGAGATTATGCTGAATGAAATAGGTCAAGCAGAAAGAGTCAATTATCATGTGGTTTCACTTACTTATGGAGCATAAATAATAACATGGAGGACATTAGGAGAAGGAAAGGAAAAGTAAATTGGGGGAAATTGGAGGGGGAGACAAACCATGAGAGACTCTGAGAAACAAACTGAGGGTTTTGGAGGGGAGGGGTGTAGGGGGTTGGGTGAGCCTGGTGGTGGGTATTATGGAGATCATGTATTGGATGGAGCACTGGGTGTGGTGCATAAGTAATTCTGGGACACTGAAAAGAAATAAAATGAAAAAAAGAAGTATTTACTTGGGTCTGTTCTGTTCCATTGATCTGTTGTCTGTTGCTTCACTAATACCATACTGTCTTAATAATGTAGATATATATAATATTGACAGAGTGACTCTTCCCACTTTATTCTTCTAATCAAAATTGGTTTAGTTATTTTAGAACCTATGTCTTTCCCAAAAATTTGGAGTAAGCTTGTCTATGTATATATAACACCTTAGTGAGATTTTGATGGGCATTGTTTTAAACCTATAAATCAATATAGGGAGAAATGACATCTTTACTATGTTGCATTTTCCAATTCTAATTCAGGAACATGATCTGTCTATTTATTTAGATCTTTCATTTCTTTTATCAGCATTTTGTGGTTTTAAGCATACCGATCTTGTACATGTTTGGTAAGATTATACCTGAGTATTTCAGTTTATTTGGAGCAATTGTAAAAGGTACTCTGTTTTTAATTTTAGTTTCTGCATATTCATTGTTAGTATGTAGAAATGCTGTTGATTTTGGTGTGTTCATCTTGTATCCTTTACTTTTGCTGAACTTATTTCTTAGCTCTACAGGTGTTTTGTGGATTTCTTGGGATTTTCTACATTAAAAAATCATGTTATCTGAAAATAAGGAAAGTTTAGTTCTTACTTCCCATAATGTATGCCTTCTGTTCCTTCTTCTTGCCTTATTGCAGTGTCTAGAACTATGCTGAATAATAGAAGTGAGAGTGGATATCTTTGTCTTGTTCTTAATTTTGGGAGGAAAGCATTCAGTGTTTTGCTATTAATAGTGTGTTGTTAGCTATAGGCTAAGGTACTTCTCCCCATTCCTAACTTGCTGAGAATTTTTTTTTTCTTCTTTAGTTGTTACTGTGGTGGGTTACATTGATTTTCAAATGTTGAAACAGCGTTTTATACCTGAAATAAATTACAGTTGGTTGTGCTTAATTCATTTTATACATTGCTCAATTTTATTTGTTAATATTTTTGAGGATTTTTGTGTCTCCGATATTGATCTGCAGTTTTGCTTTTTGTTCTACCCTTGCCTGACTTTTATATTAAGGTAATACTGGTACATGAAATGTTCCTTCTTGTATTTTCTTTAAGAGATTATGCAGTTTTTCTTTAAGCATTTGTAGAGTTTAAATATCTGGCTTGGAGATTTGTTTTTTGGAAGTTTTAAGTTATGAATTCATTATAGAACTACTCACATTATTTACTAAATTGAAATTTGGTAGTTCAGTGAACTGGTACATTTCATTTAAATTGTTGAATATATGAACTGAAAGTTGTGTATAGCATTCCTTTCTTTTTAAATGGTTATAGGATCTGTTTTGATATCCTTTGTTTTATTTTTTATATTGGATTTGTGGATTTGTGTCTTCTCTTTTATCTTTGTCAGTCTTGCTAGAGGTTTGCCAATTTTATAGTTTTTTGAACAAGCATCTTTTTGTTTCATTGATCTTTCTCTACTATTTTCTTGTTTCCAATTCCATTGAATTCTGCTCTTTATTATCTCTCTTTTGCTTGAGCTGGGCTCATTTTGCTTTTTTTTTTTTTTTTTAAAGTTTCGTGAAGTAACAACTTTGGTTTTTAATTTGAGACTTTTTCTCTTTTCTAGTGTAATTTTAGTGCTACAAAATTTCTTCTCAGGGGTGCCTGGGTAGTGCAGTTGAGTTGGTTAAGTGTTGGACTCTTGGTTTGGGCTCAGGTCATTATTTCAGGGTTGAGAGATGGAGCCTGATGTTCAGCTCTATACTCAGTGCAGAACCTACTTGAGACTCTCATCCAGGACCATGGGATCATGACCTGAGCCCAGGGCAGACACCTAATAACTAAGGCAGTGAGGGGCCTCTATGTTTATGTTCTTTTTTTTTTTTTTTTTTTTAGCTATGCATTGGTTCTTTTATTTTTAATTTTTAGAATTAAAAAAATTAATTCCAGTACAGTTAACAACTAATACATTAATTTCAGGTATACAATATAGCAATTGAGCAATTCTGTACATTTCTCAGTCTCATCATGATAAGGGTACTTTCAATCCCCTTAATTTATTTCCCCCACCTCCCTCTGGTAACCACTGGTTTGTTCTCTATAGTTAAGAGTGTGGTTTGGTTTATCTCTTTTTTGTTTCTTAAATTCCACATATGAGTGAAATCATATCTCTGATGGACTTATTTCACTACTCTCTAGATCTGGCCCTGTTGTTGCAGATGGTGAGTTTTCATTCTTTTTTATGGCTGAGTAATATCCCACTACACACACACACACCACCCCCCCCCCACCTCTTTATCCATTCATCCATTGATAGACACTTGGGCTTCTTTTAAAGATTTTATTTATTTATTTGACAGACAGAGATCACAAGCAGGCAGAGAGGCAGGCAGTGAGAGAGGAAGGGAAGCAGGCTCCCCGCTGAGCAGAGAGCCTAATGCAGGGCTTGATCCCAGGACCCTGGGATCATGACCTGAGCCGAAGGCAGAGGCTTTAACCCACTGAGCCACCCAGGTGCCCTGACACTTGGGCTTCTTCCATTATTTAACTATTGTAAATAATGCTGCAATAAACACAGGAGTGCATATATCTTTTTGAATTAGTGTTTTTGTATTCATTGGGTAGTGGATTTACTGGATCATACAGTAATTCTATTTTTAATTTTTTGAGGAACCTCCATACTGTTTTCCACATTGGCTAGACCAGTTTGCATTCCCACTGACAATATATGAGGGTTCATTGTACTCCACACTTGTTATTTCTTGTGTTTTTGATTTTAGCCATTCTGACAGGCATGAGATGATATCTCATTTTGGTTTTGATTGGCCTTTTCTTGGTAATTACTGATATTGAGCATCTTTCCATGTATCTGTTGGCCATCTGTATGTCTTCTTTGAAGAAATGTTAGTTCATGTTTCTGCCTATTTTTAACTGGATTATTATTATTATTATTTTTAAAAGTGTTGAGTTATATAAGTTCTTCAGATATTTTGGTTAATAACCCCTAATTGGATATATCATTTATGAATATTTTCTGTTCAGTAGGTTGCCTTTTTGTTTCTTTAATGATTTCCTTCACTGTGCAAAATCTGCTCATTTTAGTGTAGTCCTAATAGTTTATTTTTGCTTTTGTTTCTCTTGCCTGAGGAGACATACCTAGTTGGAGACACATCTAATGTTGCTATGGCCAATGTCAGAGAAATTACTTCTTATGCTCTCTTCTAGGATTTTTATGGTTTCAGGTCTCACATTTAAGTCCTTAATCCACTTTGAGTTTATTTTTGTGTACTGTTTGAGGAAGTGGTCCATTTTCATTCTTTTGTATGTAGCTGTCCAGTCTTCCCAACATCATTTGTTACAGAGCCTTTTAAAAAAATTTTTTCCATTGCATATTCTTGTCTCCTTTGTCATGGAATAATTGACCATATGATTGACCATATGATTGTGGGTTTTTTAATTTCTGGGCTTTCTGTTCTATTTTGCTGATTAATGTTTCTGTTTTTGTACCAGTATCATGCTGTTTTGATTACTATAGCTTTATAATGTATCTTGAAATCTGGGATTGTGATACCTCCAGCTTTGTTGTTCTTTTTCAAGACTGCTTTGGCTATTTGGGATCTTTTGTGATTCCATATAAAATTCAGAATTATTTGTTCTAGTTGTGTGAAGAATGCTGTTGGTACTTTGATAGATATTGCATTAAATTTATAGATTACTTTTGACAGTATAAACATTTTAGCAGTATCAGTCCTTCCAATCCATAAGCATGGAATGAGTATCTTTCATTTGTGTTGTCTTTAGTTTCTTTCATCAGTGCTTTATAGTTTTCAGAGTGCAGGTCTTTTACTTCTTCGGTTAAGTTTATTCTTAGGTATTTTATTCTTTTTGGTGATGTAAATGGGATTATTTTCTTAATTTCTCTTTTTGCTACTTCATTATTAGTGGATAGAAATGAAACGGATTTCTGTATATTGATTTTTATATTCTGCAAGTTTACTGAATTCATTTATCAATTCTGATTATGTTTTGGTGGTCTTTTGGGTTTTCTATACATAGCTTCATGTTACCTGCAAATAGTGAAAATTTTATGTCTCCTTTACCAGTCAGGATGCATTTTATTTCCTTTTATTATCTGATTGCTGAGGCTAGGACTTCCAGCACTTTGTTGAATAAAAATGGTGAGAATGGACATCTTTGTCTTATTCCTGACTTTAGAGAAAAACCTGTTTTTCCCCATTAAGGATGATGTTGGCTATGGTCTGTGTTTAACTTTTTAAGGAACGAACAACTGTTTTCCAAAGATGCTTCACTATTTTGTAATCCCAGCAGTATATAAAGGTTCTGATTTTTCTCTACATCCTCACCAATACTTATAGTTTTTTTAATGTAGCAGTTTTTGTGAGTGAAGTGGTATCTCATTGAAGTTTGGATTTGTACTTCTCTAATGAGTTCATTAGAGCTCATTTCCTACCTCTTCCAAATATATTGCACTATTAACTCAGTACAAGTTTGTTTGCCTTTGCCTTTATTTATTTTCTAAAGATTTTATTTATTTATTTGAGAGAGAGAGAGCAAGAGGGGAGAGGGGCAGAGGGAGAGGGAGAAGCAGACTCCCTGAAGAGTAGGGAGCCTGACATGGGACTTGATCCCAGGACACTGAGATCACGACCTAAGCCAAAGGCAGACACTTAACTGAATGAGCCACCCAGGCACCCCGCCTTTATTTTTTTGACCTATTTTTTTTTTATACCTAGAATGCCTTATCTATACCTCTTTGCTAACCCTTTTCATCCTTGAAGGCTGATGGCTAATCCAATACTTCATCCATGAAATAACTCCTGATACCTCCATAAAAATGTGATGTTGCAACCATTTGAAACTCCATAGCATTTATGCTTTCTTTATTAGAATTATTTTACTACTTCTTATAATTATAATTATAGTGGTCTTATACCTCCACATAACAGATTTTAACTTATTTAAAATAAAGGATAATTTTTGCAATTTTGGCCTTTTCTAAAGCAACAATATATATCCTGTCTATTACAGATGACCAGATATTAGTGAACTGAACTGATTATTCTGCAACCCTCTCTTTTCCTTTTCTGTTCCACAGTAGTTTGGGATCTTGATATTTCCTATTTGTCTTAATTTGATAATATTTTAACCTATTTGCCTGACTCTGTTTTTAGTCTGATCGATCTACTTATGTGGTATTAGTTTTACAAGCCAGGACAATTCATGCCTTTTTGTTGTTGTTGTTGTTGGTGGTGGTGGCTCCAAACACACTGTTACCTTCTAAATAAGATCCAGCCTACTGAGTAAGGTACCCAAAACCCACCTGTTTACCTAATTTGCTCTATGTGTTCATCTTGATTCCTTGAACAAGCTCTTGGCGTCATGATTCACATAGAAAGAACATTAGTAAGTCACACTGGGATAGTTGCACACAATTACTTATGACAATGGTAATTGGCCTGTGGTCTTTGGCTATTCCAATCTTCACCCATCTGTCCCAAGAGCTGAGGAAAATTTATTTAACCACAAGCATAACTTATTTACGATACATCTTGGAGAAAGCTTTATACCATGCTTTTGCTCATGTCCTCTTTGCTGGGCAACTTCATCGTGTACCGTTCCATGGTCCCTTCATCCACTCCACCCAACATGGCCTCTGTATCAAAATATACACCTGTCTTTCTAGGCCTGACTCTGATGTAGCTCAAAACCTTCTCTGATATCTTCCTCTAAAATTATTTTCTTTATTTTTCCCATTACATTTTATTTTACATTTTCTCTAAAACTACCAATAGTCTGTCTTGTATTAGTTAATTCTTGTTACTTTAACTTTCCCGGCAACCTCATTAGGTTGAAGAGTCTTTGATTTACACTCCATCTCACATTTTAATATTCCTTAGCAGACAGGGTGTAGCCTGTACATATTAGACATGGAATAAACATGTTTTTGAGTTGAATTGTTGGGTATCTCCTAAAGATAATATTTTATGTTATATATAGGATAACTATATTGACAGTATTTCAACCATTTCTCTTTAAAAAGAAATGATTCTTGATTTTCTTACATCATTTTTTCCAAAATCATTAATTACATCACTGTTTTTCAAACTTTAGTGTATGTAGAATAACCTGGAGGGCTTGTTAAAATATGGCCCCAATCACAGAATTTCTGATTTAATAGATGTGGGGTGATATCAAAAAGTAGCATTTCTAACAAGTGTACTTCTTATGCTGATGCTGTCAATTAAGGAGTTACATTTTGGAATGCTGCTTTAGGCCCAGATATACTTATCCTGCTTCCTGGAACCTTGTAGAAGTATTTTAGAAGGGTATTATTTTGCATATGTGTGACAAGATAGTATTGTTGGGGGATGCAGTAAAACCAGAGGTTAGGCTTCTGGGCCTCAACTATTCTTTGTTAGGATGATACATAGAAAGTATTGATGTTCCTTTGGGATTTACTCTTTTTGCGAATATACTTATACTTTCAGTCTATAAATGTACACTACTGTGCTAAAGTAGATTCTCCTTGTGGTCTTGGGATCAAGAAACGGCCTTAGAGCCTTTAGACATTGCTTATCAGCCACTTAAAGCCAGAATTCATCAATTCTACTTTATATTTGTGCCCAAGTTCTAGAAGAGAGAGAGGAAAAGGACCAGGTTCATTGTCAGGCCTCAATGCCACCTCGAAAATGGGTGATTACAGCAAAAAAGTGGCAGAGAGGAGAGAACAGTGGTGAGTGAGAGAGACATGATGTTCCTGGTGTCACATGGTTTCCTTCTTATGCCCTGTGGAGGGTATTTTCCTTGTGCAGAACAGTCTAAGAGTCCATTATTAAAGGCAATGTGAAGTGAATTTACTGGGGTTTTGTGGACAACACATGTAGCTGGCCATCATTTGTAACACTGCTTTTGGGATAATATATTCTGAGTTCCAAATAGCCAATTTGCAAATCAACTCAGGCAATACAGCCTATCTGCAAATTGAGCACTGCTTATATTGCAGTTTCTAGAGCATGTTTGTTCTACTCATTTCCTGAAATGGTCCATTTGTATACAGCAGGGCAAAATACAAGCAGGTGCTTAGTTTGTAGAGAGCAATTGACAGTTTCCTATAGCTAGACATTGTTTATTCACGTAGCATGGAGACAATGCTATAAAAACCTTCTTGTGGTAGTTGCAGATTTTTGTTCTGGATCAAGGGAAGGCTAAATGCCGTGTCCGGGTTGGCCAGCATTGCAGTGTGTCAAGTATTCTGAAGCCACTGTGTAAATAGTGGCCTCTCTGGTTTGTGTTGGCAGAACTAAGACCCCTAGGAAGGAAGGACCAGGACTAAAGGATTACCTGGGCTGTGACCCGTAGCAGGGGTCCAAAAATAGTGGCGAAGAGGGTTATGAGCACTTATTTTACCAAATTTTGTGTTAAGAAGATTGTGCAGTGTCAACAATAATAGGTCAGTGAGTGGTTTTGAGCAGGGAATGTGGTAACTTATTGCTACCAGATGGAGTCCCCAGGAGGCCAACTCTAAGGCAGAGATTACCATGTAGGATGTTTGTGAAGGAGGGCTCTTAGGTTTGATATCTATAGGAAGAAGGTGGAGAAGCAGGACTGAGCTGAGGGGAAAGATGGGCTGTGTGATACAGTCCCCACAAAGCTTCCCTTGGCCAGCCCTGCTCTGATGTTGGAATGTCCTTTCAGAATTTTTTCTAGTGTAGGCCAATGAGATTGGCCTTTATCCCCCTACACCCACCAGTTTTTGGATACAGGAGCACCCTCCAGAAAAAGGGTATGACTTTGGCTGAGGAAATTTCCAGAGAGTACCTGCCATCAGGGAGATATCCATCCTTTGGTTCTGAAGCAGGTCCTGGACAGCAAAACAGAACATCCACCTGTTTGTAAAAAGGAAGATATGTGGGGTTTTGGAATCAACTCTTTGTGTGGGGTGAGGAGTTGAGGTCCATGGTCCCACTTGAATAGGCATTATAGGACATAATGGAAGGAACTGGAATAGCACAATATGAACTTGATTTATTGGTTTCTTATTAATTCTTATAATAGTCCTAAAAGTAGATATTATGAACTCCACTTTATTAAAGGAGTCTCAGAAGGAAAAGTGGCTTGCCCACAGCCCTGTGGATGATAAATGCCCAGAGTAGAATCTGATACACTCTCTTTCTTAAGTTCCCGCTTTTCCAGTTCTGTTCCCTGAACATATGCAGGAAATTAAGTCATGCCAATTTTCAAAACCAGGGCAGATCCTGGAGTGGCCTCAGACTGGATAAACACAGGCTGTGGGACCACTCCTGATAGCCACGCTCAGGGCTGGAAGGTTCCTAAGGCTTAGTAGTGGAGGCCTTCGTTTGAACTTAATGCACAGAAGAGCAGACCTGGGCGAGGAGCAAGGACAGATCAGAGATGTGAAACTCCGTATTTCCACCTCAGAATGAGGTAATCCACTGACTGAAATGGGATGATTCATTATAGCTCAAACAGGTTTGTGAATTGAACTCACACTACACTGAGTGGTGCAAAGGAGTAATAGCTTTATTTTCTGTAGATTTGATTTTCTTTAAGAACCTCCTTCTGTCTAGCTAGTGAGGAGGTAGAAATAAAACACCTAAATTTAGTCATTCGAATGCAATAATTTATGCAGGCTTCTAAGGTAACTCAGAGTCTTATAGGATGAAGTTCTGGTCTTTTAGATTTTTTACCACCCCCTCATGTTTTCTTTCCAGAGCAAAACCGGGGTACATGGAAGTGGATGTGATCTGGCCCGCTGGCGCTAGGGAAGAACAGTGGGGGCCCCAGGAGCCATGAGCAGGCCCCAGTACTTCCTCTTCTCCTCTGCCAGCAATTTCTCTTAACTGCCGCTATGGTCAGCGCAGGGCACATTGAGGTCTCTCCGCTCTGGTTCCATCATGTCTCCAAGGATTTTCCTGAAGACGCAGTTTCCCCGTGCCTTTGATGGCCCTATAGGCCTCTCAGCAATCTGCTGGCAACTAATTTGATCTTCAGCTCTGGTCTTCCCTGATGGTTCCTGTCTCTGGGCCATTTGACCTCTTTTGCCAGCCAGCATTATTAGCTGCCTTCTGTGTCCCTCCACAGTGCATGTAGAGACCCCTATCTACTGTCCCTGTCTCTCAGGGCCTGGAGGAGATCCCCCAAACAGCCAGGGGCAGGCCTTCTGTGACCAACGACAGTGTTCCAGCTCTTGCCCTGGAGTGGCCACCCCTCAGGCTGATCTGAGGATGGCTGATTAAATCACCTCACTGTCTCAGACAAAAGTGAGGTCAAAGCACGCTGATTTTTGGCTTGATCCTCAATCTCTTTCTTTTAAAGACTGTTTTATGTGCGTATAGCTGACACACAGTGTTACATTAGTTTCAGGGTACAGCACAGTGATTCAGCAACTCTGCATGTGATGCTGCGCTCACAGGGGTAGCTACTGTCTGTCACCAGGCCCACTGTTACAGTATTACTGACTGTGCTCGCTATGCTGTGCCTTGTATCCCCAGGGACTTACGTACTCCATAACTGAAGCCGTAGCTCCCACTCCCCATCACCCGTTTTTGCCCATCCCTCATGACTCTCCCCGCTGGCAGTCCCCAGTTCTCTGTATTTCTGTGCGACCCTCAGTCACTCTAACATGGCTCCTGCCTTGGCTGGAAGGGAGGGCTCGGCAAACGTTTGCTGTTCTTTCTTCCTCTCGCAAACTCCCCAGGGCTGTAGTGCCGGGCTCTTATGCTCTTCCTCCTGACTCACGGCAGCTCTCTCCTTTCATCTTCTTCTCTTTTACAGAGCAGTGATAGTGAAATTTCATATTGGCGCACAGAGAGAAGATCGAAAGCGCCTTGGCTTAATATTGCCAGATAGTCTTTCTCTGTCAGTTAGGGCAATGAATCATTTACGCTGGGTCTCTGCTCCCAGTTTTCTCCATGCAGTGCATTCTCACTGATATTTGCCCTGAATTTTCTGACTTAGGCATCAGAATTAAACATTTTGCTAAAGTGGAGGAAAAGCCTTTCTAAAACTTTCTGTGTACTTAAATTGCTGAATTCAATAATTTAAAGAGTCCCTTGGTAGCTTGATTGTATGGTCATAGTAATAAAAAAAGAAGCTGTAGTTAAATTTCTTAGAAATTGAAATATTCATACACAAAACCTTTTCTGATACAATTGTAATGGATACTTATAAGCCCATAGAATATGATCAGAAGACTAAGAGGTCAAAAGAGCAATTTTAGATCATTAATATTAATGACCTCTTCAGTCATTCAATTTCCTTTAAAATCTCATCAGTATGTAGTTTACTTTAATTTCCTACTGATAGCCCATTTCTAACATTTGACAGCTTACCAGTGTTTTTAGCAGTCTCCTATTCGGAAGTGCTGTGCATTGACAGACTTCTTACTCAGAGTGTCATTCATGGACCAGCAGACCTGCCATTGCCTGGAACTTGTTAGAAATGCAGAATCTTGGGCACATCCCAGACCTCCTGAATCTGAATCTGAAATTTAACAAGGTCCCCAGGTGATTTCTACACACATTAAAGTCTGAGAAGCATTGGTCATCAACATTGGTGAAAACCCTCTAAAGAGACACCATCATTCACTCAGCACATGTTAATAAACTGTTTATAGCAAATAATAAAATGGAGTGGAATCAAGCCATCGCTTTGAACTCTGGTTCTTACAATATTATTTTTTCAAATCCATGCCACTTCCTTCCCCCAGTTAAAATAGAGACAGCTGTTCCCTTGGTGCACCTGGGTTATGCCCGGGTTCACTTAGCCTCTGCATCAGTCAAGCCAGCTGAGAGCAGCTGTGGCTTTGCTTCAAGTCAGCAGTTTTCAGGCCACCTGTTACAACAAGCAACCTCAGAACACTCCCCGAAATCTTGTCTCCAATCCTTTCCTCCCCCGTCCCCCAGTAATAGCCCATAGTCATTGAAAGCAACGTAAATTACTTGTCAAAAGTAAATCTCTATGAAGACATGCAGCTGTGTTGTATGGAAGGGACCTAATTGAACTGAGTGGCTCCCTTCCTCCCCATCAGTTAAAACCACAGGAGAGAGTGGGACGATGGGTTATAAAACTCCCTGCAATCCCACCAGGAGAGGCCTCTACAGCCAAAGCAAAACGAACATCTAAACAAAGATTCTGCTAATGTAGGCCAAGCCCAGAACTGTCAGGATAATTGAGGATAAGATTTCCTTTGTTCTCCCTTCCCACTCCCTGCTATTTTCTTCTGTCTTCAAACCTCCATTTAGCCTTATCCTCAGCAATTGCCCTACCTTTTTGGCATTCCAAGAATACCTCTCTGCATCTACCTCTTCCTGTGTACACCCACCCCTTCCTGCTCAATAGTCTTTCATGACTTGGTTAACTCAGTAGCTACACTGGTTTGGAGTCATGCCTATAGCTCAGTTTTTTCACAAAAGGGGACCAGAACCAGTAAACGGGCACACTCATTAGCATGGAGCAGAGGTTTAGGGAGGCAGAAGGGCAGGGCAGTGAGGGCACAGAATCCAGTGTGCCTGGTGATAGATGTAAGCTTTTAGACTTTACTAGAAAGGCCCAGAATGCTTGGCTGGTTCAGTTGGTTGAGTATTGACTCTTGGTTTTGGCTCAGGTCATGATCTCAGGGGTGTGAGATGCAGCCCCACCTCGGGCTCCATGCTGGGTGTGGAGCCTGCTTAAGATTCTTTCCTCCTCCTTTTCCTCTGCCCCCTTCCCTCTACTCTCTCTCTCTCTCTGTCTTAAAAAAAAAAAAAAAAAAAAAAAAAAGAAGGCCCAACATTGATTATAAATAAAGGTAACAATAGCTGCATTTGAAGACCCATGTCATGCTCAGTTACTTATTACAGAGCTTTGAGGCTCTATCATTATTATCATCAGCATTATCAGTGCTTTAGGAAACTAAGGCTCTAAGAGATTAAAAAGAATTCCACAGTTAGTCAAGTATGGCATCAGATTCACACCCAGGTTTGACTCCCAAGTCACTGCTCTTGTACAATGGGCTACTTCCCTTGTGGGTGTCTTAGCAGACGGGCATCGTGTGAACACAGACATGTCAGCAACAAGATGATGCATGGAAGTGCAGCCAGGTAGCCATATGGTGGGCATTAGGAAAGTCTGGTTGGAAGTGATAGAACATCTGCTATGGGCCTAGTGGTCATGGGCAGGATTTGAACGCTGAAGGTATTGGCAAAAATCAAGTTAGGGTCCAGCCTTAGAGGGCTCCTGGCAGTTATCAGTTGCAGGCCCTCCATCCTAGTAGAAATACTCATCTGGAGTATTACACGGGGACTGAGTCCTAGTAGCCAGTTACTAAGAAGAGCTAGGGACAAGGACAATGTGGGAACAAAAGAAATGGGAAAAACGGATTTCATTTTCACCGGATATATGGACCTGAGAATTATGGAATTTGCTCTAATGGTTATAGAACTGGCCCCAGACCAGGGTGTGATGGAATCTGAAGGTGGAAGTTTCCCAGACCAAGAGGGAACTTTCTGGGGTTTCCTTCTGTCATAGTAGGAATTTAAGTGGAAGTTACAAAGAGCCACTCAAGTATAAAAAGGATCCTTTAAATCAGGACTCAGTGGAGCAGAATGTTGTATAAAGGCTTTATGCGTCTTATCTCTAAGACTTTCAAAAACACTTCCTTGCTTACTGGGCATTTAATGACTTCGGTTGTACTTCTTCACTCTAACTGTGACCCCAAAGCCCTTCTGATGTGCCTCCAGTCTAGCTCCTTGGCCTCCCCTTTATCTAGTTCTCTTTCATTCAGTGTTGTCTGACAGGGTTGCTCAAGGGAGGTGCTGTTTTTTTGGGTGGGAGAATTCTTTCTGGAGTAGGACCTTGAATAGTGGTAGATATTAGCACCCTTGGCCCCTGTTCTTGAAATAGCAGCAACACCTCCAGGCTGTCATGTGACAATCAAAAGTACCTCTCCACTTTTCTCATATGCCAGTAGAGACTTGCTCAACTCGCTCTGTGGGTTTTTGGTATTCCATCACTTTAACATGCCAAGTTATTCCTGTGTCAGGGCTGTTACATTTGCTTTGGATCTTCTTCCCATGATGTTTGGTAGTACTTCTCATTTTTCATTCTCCATATCACTTTCCCCAAGAGCATGTCCCAGCCTCCATCTGAGCATTTGCCATGATCTGAAATTCCTTTCCTTTCCTTTTCTTTCTTTTTTTTTTTTAAGATTTTATTTATTTATTTGACAGAGAGAGATCACAAGTAGGCAGAGAGGCAGGCAGAGAGAGAGGAGGAAGCAGGCTCCCTGCTGAGCAGAGAGCCCGATGCGGGGCTCGATCCCAGGACCCTGGGATCATGACCTGAGCAGAAGGCAGAGGCTTTAACCCACTGAGCCACCCAGGCACCCTGGAAAAGACATTTTAATGATAAAAAGAGACCTTTACCTCATCAAGACAAAACTGCAGGACATGGATTCATAAATATGACATCCAAATATTGAACATACCCTAGTCTTTCCAGGATGATTAGGAAGATAATGGAATCACTGGAGAGTCCTAAGCAAGCATCTTGACATAACATAAAGTTAAAAACAAAACAAAACAAAACCTGTAAGAAGTCATTCACTCCATTTTTGTTGTATATCCCCTGGCATTCTGATGGGCACTGGGGGAATGGCAATTTTGGGGGATCATTTCATCCAGTTGCCAATGAACTCAGGGATGGTCCCATAGGAGGCTTATTTGGTTCAAAAGCATTTCTGTTCTCCTACAACTCAGGCTTAGAGGGAACTGAAGTCAGGTTGACCCAGGAATACCATTGTTTCCAGGTACCAAACAGCCTTTTTGTAACCTAGGCCCCAGGGGTTCTTTGAGGGTTGGTAGTTCTGGTCTTCTGAGAAGAGCATGGCTGAGGTTGCTTTATGTTTAGTCTCCGAATGTTTTCAATTCATACACACATCTCATTCCTGGGTCAAATGATAGCTGGTTTTAGAAATCAAACACTTCACAGACCTCAAACTCATATTCCTACTGTGTTATTCCTTCTTCATACTTTTAGTTCCACTTCCACCCTTCCCTCCTTTCCTCTGTTCCTAGGGTCTTGACCCTTGGAAATGACCTTTCCCAGATCTCTTGCCAGCTAGTTTCAGTTAGGCTAGGCCAATGTGAGGCACTGGAGCAGACTGGAGAACAGAAGGAGGGAGCCACTGCAGGTTTTCCCCTCCCTCTGCATCAGGGTCCAGCACTGGCTATGTCTCCTCTGTAGACAGGTCTTGTTAGGTGACCTCTACCCTGAGCTCCTGTAACACTATCTCTGAGGGTAAATGTAACATGTCGGCTCTGGTACCCAGTTGTTAGGTCACATACTAGATGTGGCTGTGAAGGTGTTTGTGGATGTAGTGACCATGTGCCGTCAGTTGACTTGATGTAAAGCAGATTGTCCTTCATAATGTGAGTGGGCTTCATCCAGTCAGTTGAAGGCCTTTTAGAGCAAAGACTGAGATTTCTCTAGGAAGCAGTTCTGCCTCAAGCTGCAACATCAAATCTTACCTGAATTTCTGGGCTGCCAGCCAGCCCTATAAATTTCCAACTTGCCAGCCCTAATGGTCTCATGAGCTAGTTCCTTACAATCTCTCTTTTTTTCTTTCTTTCCTCTCTCCCTCCCTCCTAGGTTCTGTTTCTCTGTAGAACCCTGGATAATACACTACTTTTTCCCATTATCTTCCCTTCCTTAAGGGTAATAGTGGCATTCTAGAATTGGTAATTCTAGAATTGCCTCACTGTCCCCTGCAAGGTCTTTAGTGCTTCCACCTCCTTTGTGAACCTGTTCCCTGCATTCAAGTTTTCTCTTTTGAACTACAGTGTGGGTGTTGTTTTCCTACCTGAACTCAGCTTTATCCCAAGGAAGCTTCTCAAGTCATTCAAAACCTAAAGTGCCCTTCTCTGAGGACAGGCAGCCCCATTCCTTTAGCACCTAAATGAAAATGGGTACCACTCAAAACCTTAGAAAAAAGAGGAGACCATATTACTTTGCCATTCTCTGCTATTGCTTAGTTAAAAAATAACACTTGGGGAAGAAAAAATACTGTTGAGTGAGGCAGACCTTTGGTTGACCATGTCACTGAAGGAGTGAGTCATTTTGGGTCTGGAAGTCAGTGAGGGTGGGGAGAGGGAAGGTAGGTTAGTGAAGCTGTGACTGAGTGTGAGAGAGGGAGGGTAGAATGGGGTAGGTGGGACTCAGTGTGAGGGAGTGGCACTGGTTGTTTGTGTATGAGTCAGTAGGACTCAGCATGGGAACTTGTGTGTAGTGGGACTTGGTAGTATGTGTATATTTGTACTGTGTGTGTATGTGTGAGACTTGACATGTGTGCCCACATGTGTGGGACTATAAGTGAGTGTGGTGAGTGCATGTGTGGATGGGGTTGGGTATTTCCATACCTGAGTGTGGGGACTAGGTGTGAGTGTATGAGTATACTTGTGTTAAGGACTGAATGTGTATGCCACCCCTACCCTGAAATTCGTATGTTGAAACTTAACCCTTAATGTGATGGTGGGTTCTTTAGAAGATGCTTAATCTCTCATAAATGGTTAGTGTTCCTGTAAAAGAGACTCCAGAGAGCTCCCTCACCCTTCTGCTATGTGAGGATACAGCAAAAGACACCTTTTATAAACCAGGAAGAGGGGACGCCTGGGTGGCTCAGTTGGTTAAGTGGCTGCCTTCGGCTCAGGTCATGATCCCAGTGTCCTGGGATTGAGTCCCACATTGGGCTCCTTGCTTGGTAGGGAGCCTGCTTCTTCCTCTGCCTCTGCCTGCCCCTCTGTCTGCCTGTGCTCGTGTGCTCTCTCTCTCTCTAACAAATTAAAAAAAACCAGGAAGAGGACTGCTAGCATCTTGATCTTGGACTTCCAGTTTCTGAAACTGTAAGAAGTAGATGTTTATTGTTATTAATTCACTGAATTTATGGAGCCTGGACAGATGAAGACAGCTCGTGTGTGATGGGGAATGTCTGCATGAGTGCTGCAACTGAGCAAGTGTGAGTACGTGCAGAGGAGAGAGACTCTGTTCATGAGTTTGGGTGAGTGTGACAGCAAATGACCTGAGAGTGAGTAGGATACAGTGGGACCACGTGTGACTGGGGATGCATGGGACTAGGTGTGTATGAAAGTGCATGTGACTAGGTGTGAGTGAGACTGAGTGGGACTAGGTGTGAACTGAAACATTTTGTGACATGGCATGGCTGGGTGTGTGAATATGATGAGTATCAATGGCAGTGAGTATGAATGTGGCTCCATCCTGAGTGTGCAGAATGGCAAGTGTGTGAGGGAAAGGGACCATGCAAGAGTCAGTGGCTGTGTGACTGAGTGAGCTGACTAGTCTGGGTGTGAGTGTGGGGGGCTTAGTGAGACTGAGCAAGACTGAATGGAAGCCAGTGGGCTGACTAGTTGTGAGTGTGATGGAGTATGAGTAGGATGCTGTGGCCTTGAGCAGGAATGTGAATGCATCACATCATGTGGATGATTGTATGAATAAGCATGAGTGGGGCTGAGTGATTGTAAATGGCAGGACTGGATGTGAGTGAGTGAGTGTGTAAAAGCAAGGGCCTGGGGGTGGCTGCTTATGAGGGTGAGTGAGCATGTGCCCCTTGGTGTGTTGAATGGGTCTGAGTGTGTCGGTCCACATGCTGATATTGCTGGGAGTCAGACAAGGAAGTGGACTAAAATCAAGTAGGCATTTGAGGATTAGGGGACACAGTGAAGTTAGAATCCAAAGGAAGGAAGTCACTAACTTGGCAGGAACAAAGAGAGCATAATTATTGTAGAATAAATCAAGGAAAGAAATAATTTTAAAAAATCATGAGAACAGTAGGGCCAGGTGAGAGTATAAGGTCAGCCTCTACTCACCAGCATCAGCACTCGCACCCCATCAGATAGAAACCAAGCAAACACCTGGGCAGTAGACATGATGTGCCAGCTATAGGGAGAAACCTACTTAGATGCTTCTTGATAGAGCATGGATGAATACCAGGCTGTGCATCACTTCCGTGCTCATTGATGAGGTCAGGAAGATGGTTGCAGCCCAGGGAGGAGGGAGATGAAGTCCTGACAAAAGAATTAAATTGTTTAGTTAATTGAGCTTTTTATTCTATTCCTTTTCACTTCCAGCATCCATAAAAACTTCACAAGTTTCATTCAACACAGGATCCCAACACACACATCAAAGAGGTTTGATAAGGCAGGTTGGTCTTGGCAGCATTGCCTTTCCTCCCCATCTCTGGGCAGTGTGACTCCCATTATGTTCTGTGCCTCTCCTGCCCTGTTCCCTTTTTTTCAGCTTCATTTCTGTTACAGAACTAATTTCTTACAGTTAAAAGAGGTTATTGGTTTCATTTAAGTAAATGAATAAATTGAAAGTTTGGGCCACAGCCACATGTCAGGATTGTTTGCAGTAAGTTATATAATAAGTTATTTATAGAGAAGGTGTGTCTTTCATATAGAATAACCAAAATACTGATATGGCCACTAGATAACATTTCTGTTGCAACCAAGGAGTGTATAATATATGATAATTTCTAGATGATAAATCAAGGGTTTGTTAGTTAAGTTTTATGGACATATGGACTAAG
Source organism: Taxidea taxus jeffersonii (assembly GCA_003697995.1). NCBI lineage: Eukaryota > Metazoa > Chordata > Mammalia > Carnivora > Mustelidae > Taxidea > Taxidea taxus. The sequence goes on along the minus strand of RCUC01133944.1, from coordinate 44,917 downwards.
GTCCAGGAACTCTCTGAAATTATATGCATCAATATAAAGATGCATTTTACTGGATGGAGCATCCATAGTATGCATTAAGGTCTCTGAGGGAGACTATTGATCCCTAAGGTTATAAACTGCTGTTTTAGAGATTACCACTGTATAGACACTGAGATTCATTGTGGGAATTCTGTCTTTGTGATTTCACTAAAGCTGTTCCTACTGCTTTGACTAGTGATGGTTCTGTCTGAGCCTTAGCCTTCAGTGGGTTGCTGTTATTAGAAACATTTGCAATCCTTAAAGTCAACATTAAAGATAGGCAAAAGAAGAGGGAATTTGCCATCTATTTACACTGAAAGCAATATAAATAAATTCAGTTTGTCTGTATATATAATAATTTTTGTTGTACCAGTTTCCATGGCAACCACTTCTTTAAAATATTCTACCCTTTTAACACTTAGATTTATTAATTTGATCACCTTATTCTCAGGTATTGTCATACCATAATTTTGTTCATTTTACATAATATTCTTTCAAAAATGAGAAAAACCTCTTTCTTTGACTATTTTTATCTGTCTTGTGATGAGCAAGAAGGAGTTGCATCTAATTTTAATAGGACACATAGGTTAGATACAGATTTTGTGGACCTGAAGCTTATAACAGCTTTAGGCCCCTCCTTAAGAAAAATAGTAAGTATTACGAATACAGCAATGCTAGGGATTTTCTCTGGGCCTTGGACAAATGAGAGGTCCTGAAGTTTAGGCTTAATTAGCATCATTGCATGTGAATACATGTACATGGGGGAATAGATCTAACTTTTTAATGTTTAACTTTTAATAGATTAACTTTTTAATGTTGGGGACAGGGATTAACTTTGGTTATTTTGCTTTAATTTGAAAATAAGTCTACTCTTAAGAAGAGCTATCTGGTCAAATCATTTATTCAATGTTAGCTTGAGGGATTTATACAAATTTAGACTATGCCCAAATCTACAAGAATTCAAGTACTGCAATAATCTAATACCAAATGGACAGCAAAGGGGAGAACTGGTTCAGTTTATAAGTTCAAAAAAAGAGGGAAAACTGACAAAGCTGTCATCATCAAGACAGTATGGTACTGGCACAAAAACAGACACATAGATCAATGGAACAGAATAGAGAGCCCAGAAATAGACCCTCAACTCTATGGTCAGCTAATCTTCGACAAAGCAAGAAAGAATATCCAATGGAAAAAAGACAGCCTCTTCAACAAATGGTGTTGGGAAAATTGGACAGCAACATGCAGAAAAATGAAATTGGACCATTTCCTTACACCACACACGAAAATAGATTCAAAATGGATGAAGGACCTCAACATGAGAAAGGAATCCATCAAAATCCTTGAGGAGAGCACAGGCAGCAACCTCTTCGACCTCAGCCGCAGCAACTTCTTCCTAGGAACAACGCCAAAGGCAAGGGAAGCAAGGGCAGAAATGAACTATTGGGACTTCATCAAGATCAAAAGCTTTTGCACAGCAAAGGAAACAGTCAACAAAACCAAAAGACAGCTGACAGAATGGGAGAAGATATTTGCAAACGACATATCAGATAAAGGGCTAGTATCCAAAATCTATAAAGAGCTTAGCAAACTCAACACCCAAAGAACAAACAATCCAATCAAGAAATGGGCAGAGGACATGAACAGACATTTCTGCAAAGAAGACATCCAGATGGCCAACAGACACATGAAAAAGTGCTCTACATCACTCGGAATCAGGGAAATACAAATCAAAACCACAATGAGATACCACCTCACACCAGTCAGAATGGCTAAAATGAACAAATCAGGAAATGACAGATGCTGGCGAGGATGCGGAGAAAGGGGAACCTTCCTACACTGTTGGTGGGAATGCAAGCTGGTGCAACCACTCTGGAAAACAGCATGGAGGTTCCTCAAAAAGTTGAAAATAGAGTTACCTTATGACCCAGCAATTGCACTACTGGGTATTTACCCTAAAGATACAAACTTAGTGATCCGAAGGGGCATGTGCACCCGAATGTTTATAGCAGCAATGTCCACAATAGCCAAGTTATGGAAAGAACCTAGATGTCCATCAACAGATGAATGGATAAAGAAGAGGTGGTATATATATACAATGGAATACTATGCAGCCATCAAAAGAAATGAAAGCTTGCCATTTGTGACGACATGGATGGAACTAGAGGGTATTATGCTTAGTGAAATAAGTCAATCGGAGAAAGACAACTATCATATGATCTCCCTGATATGAGGAAGTGGAGATGCAACGGGGGTGGGGGTTAAGGGGGTAGAAAAAGAAAAAATAAAGCAAGATGGGATCGGGAGGGAGACAAACCAAAAGAGACTCTTAATGTCATAAAACAAACTGGTGTGGGGGGAGGTGTGTTGGGAGAGGGTGGTGGAGTTACATTATATGTTTAAATAAAAATAAAAAAAATAAAAAAATATATATTAAAAAAAAAAAGAGGGAAAACTGACTCTAGAAACTTGTTCTTTTGAGATGCTCAGAGAAGTGTCCTGCTTTGGAAAGAAAAAAAAACCCACAAAAAAGAAGCTTTATTTTAAAAGGCAGGTTTTCGCTTTAAGAAGATGGTTGCTTCATACTCATTGGCTCTGAATAAATTAGTAAGGAGAAACCAGTGTTCTCTTAGAACTACCAGTGGGACTAGTTGTGCAAAAATCTTGAATGGGATGAGAAAATGAGAAAGACTGGAAGGAGTTAACATGGAAAAAATGTTTTATACAAATAACATTGGTATCAGCATACAAACACAATTTCTAAATGTGCTATTAATTTCATTTTATAATTAATTGGCAGGCTGCTAAGAATTCTGAATTTATTGAAGAAATAATCTCATTGCCCCCAAAGAATGCTTGTCTGGCTTTGGGAAGCAATAAGCTTAGGAGAAAAACTTCTAAAGAAATTCTTACTGTAAGGTCAAGGTTGAAACATTGCATTTCTTCTTCTGCTTCATTGCATAATGTAAAGATGTCTGGAAAGGAGCCAATCAATTAAAAAAATATAGCTAGAGGGAATTGTTCAGGGAGAAGGCTTGTGGCAGTAGCAGCCCATGAAAACCTTCCTTTCTCTTTCTGTCTTCCCAAGTGAAGAATAAATCCTGATTAGCCTTTTATTAAAGAAGGGTACTCATTTGCCAGTGAAATGTAGAACTTGAATCTCCTGAACAGTATGGTGTCCAGTTATCCTTATAGAAAATAATTTTATTTCTCTGTTACATACTTTAAAAAGATAGGGTGTTTCCTTGGGTGTGATTATTCTTTTGGTTTGTGCAAATAACCCCATTTAGAGTGATATAGTTTCTGCTTTGATTAGGACATCTGAGTAGATAAGTAAAGTAAGATGTTAGTATGGTAACATAGAAACAATACTCATGGTCCCCACCCAGGACTCATAAAACTTGAAAATATATCATCCATTTCTCACTAATGCACATACATAAGTGAGTGTGTGTGTATTACACCTTGTGGGAAGATGTGAGTCCACTCAGGATAACATGTGATGTAATCACTAACAAAATTCTCCCATGTATCTGTCTCTTCACCTTTAGGGTGCATGGTTGGATTGAATTCCCTCATTCCATGGTCCTTTTTTTTTTTTTTTTAAAGATTTTATTTATTTATTAGTTAGAGAGAGAGAGAGAGAGCAAGCACAGGCAGACAGAGTGGCAGGCAGAGGCAGAGGGAGAAGCAGGCTCCCCGCTGAGCAAGGAGCCTGATGTGGGACTCAAACCCAGGACGCTGGGATCATGACCTGAGCCGAAGGCAGCTGCTTAACCATCTGAGCCACCCAGGCGTCCCCATGGTCCTTTTATATTTAGATTTGGACCACGTGACTAGTTTGAGCTAAATATTTATGACCAAGAATGACATTTGTTATTCTGGCTGATTGCAAGGATTTTTGCTCTGTGATGTTTGAAATGGTGGCTGTTCTGTGAGTCTGTGTTTCTGAATGGCTAAGAAGAGCAGAACACCTGGTTAAGCTTGTATGGATATATGTAAGAGAAGAAATAAATCTTTTCTCTTTAAGTCATTGAAAATTTGGGGTTGTTTGTTATCACAGCATGCCTGAGCCTACTCAGAGTTCTGTAAGTATCATTAGGGCAAATTTGGGGATAATTTACCAGAAGTGTAATTCTGACGACTTAGGTTGGAGAAAAATCTTACTTGATAGTTAGAGTTGCCATCTCTAGAAATAAAGGTCAACTGTTTCAATTTTTACAGATTGCACTTTGTTTTTTGACTAGGACTCCAAAGAGCTTATTGTACTGTAAAAATGTTAGGTTAAGCTGCATAACTCACTTGGAAAATTCCATTTTTGCCTCTAGAGTTGTGCATGGACTGTTCTCAGTAGTAGAAACCAGTTCTAACTGCCTAGGATATCCATTAAGTAATGCTAGTTTTTTTTTTTAGCAAAGTTGAAGCTTCAACTAAACATAACCTTGATTTATAATATATATTAATATGATGCAAAAATTGATAGATTTTTGGGGGGGTTATGCTATTAAACACATTTTATTGATATAGAATTTTACAGCCACAAGTATGATCCAGTGTTAGGGGATGCCTAAAAATGCTGAGTTTGTTGGCAGAGTCTAGATGACTCTTAATTTCCAACAGAATGTCACTTTTTTGAGGCAGGAGCCAAATGTTGTATTGTTTTAGCCAAGCTTCTTGAGAGATTGGCCTATAATTTCTTTCTCTGCTTTCTGACATTTTTAGTCCCTGTTGTAAAGTTTTAGTCACCATCTCCATGCTAAGCCTGCTCTGGAAAAGGTCTCTAATTTGCTCCAAATCACCAAGATCTTTTGACACATTTCAGACTCATTATTTTGATCTCTTTGTAGCTTTTGATACTGACCTGTCATTTTCTTCTTAAAACTCTGCTCCTTTGTTCCTTGATACCACTCTAACTTGGAGTTTCTATTTGTCTCTGTGTTTAAGCTCAGTCTTGGGCACAAGAACTATACTGAAAATATTCGCCTGCTGCTGCTTTGATTAGGATCCTCTATGGGACTCCTACATTCAACAAATCAAGCAGAATTCATGGTCTCCTCCTCACCAAGTGTCTCTACCTTAAAGTCTGTTTTTTCTTTTTTATTTACATTCTTGATGAATGAAACTTCCATCTGTTGAGCCATTAAACCAGAAACATGGGAGTCATTATTGATCCTTCATATATGTGTTAAATCCTTTTGTTTCCATTGCCTAAATATCTCTGGAATTTATCTCTGGTAAATTTATTTTTGGCAAAGCTACCATATTTCTTTTTATCTTTTTTTTCCCCCATCAATTGCTGTAGCAGCTTCCTAACCAGTTCACTTCCCCCTTGTCTTAGTTTTCTGATTTATCTTCCACAGGGCAGTCATAATGATCCTTCCAAAGACGAATCAAAACATTTCACTCCTTTCAGCAAAACCCATCAGTGGTTCCCTATTGATTTAGAATTGTACTCCAAATTCCTTTGTATGGCACATAGTGCCCCTTAGAAAGATGAGCTTCCTCCATTTTTGTTTACTGCTTGTCTCCTTTATGTACACTCTGGAACTCTGAAATTCTTTAGGTCTCCAAAAATCTATATTTTCTTTTGTCTTTTAATGAGGATGTTCCATCTGCTTATAATAGGATAATCAACTATTTCAGTGTGTCCAGAGTTTACCTAGATTTAGCCCTAAAGTCTCTGCCTGGCAGCCCCTCATCCCCAGGCAAGTAGGGGTGGTTTATCACTGTAGCTCAGAATACTGCTTTCCCTTCAGTTTTCCTGATTTGTTCTTCAAGAGTGCTTACATTGATTCTAAAATCCTCTTCCAACTTAATTTTTCCTTTGGGCTGAAATTTATCTGTATATCCTCCAAAGGATTACTGTATTCTACTTTAATCTGGTCCTGTTACATTTTGTGCTCTCTGAAGAGAGACAACTTTGTTTTGTTCATCTCTGCATCTCTATCTCAGACATGTCTAGCACAGTGTTTAGCACATGGTAGGACACTGATTAAAGATTTCTTGTACTGTATTAGAAGAAATATCGGGGGGCACCTGGGTGGCTCAGTGGGTTAAAGCCTCTGCCTTCGGCTCAGGTCATGATCCCAGGGTCCTGGGATCGAGTCCCACATCGGGCTCTCTGCTCAGCTCTCCTCTCTCTCTGCCTGCCTGTCTGCCTACTTGTGATCTCTGTCTGCCAAATAAATAAATAAAATCTTTAAAAAAAAAAAAGGAAGAAAACTCGGGGCATCTATCTTAATGCTGTACCTAGCAAATATCATAAATACTTTGCTGATTATATTAGTTGATTGTTTCTGTTGTTTTCAGTTTGAAATAAAATGTGCTACTTTTCCTTATCTAATTAACGACCATTATTTATCTCAAAAGTAGTGATAATTTTTCTTGTTCTTTTAGTAGATCTACCATCATATAGATTAACACTCATTTGAACATCTCTCCTGTTTCTTCTGTACCAAAAGATTCAGAGATGTTTGGAATACTTCAGTGTATTTTCAAGAAAGGATTTCTTAGAGCACCTAATTATGGCCACAAGTGTACCAGGTGCTGTGAAATGCTAGGTATAAACCAAGGAAATTTGACTTCTGTTTTCCAGAAGTTTACAATCCAGATGAGACGTAAGCATGTAGGATTAAAAGACAGAGTGTCTTCTTAAGAATTTCATTTGGCACATGAGTCTGAGAACTAGAGATCAAAATTAAGGATATACAGTCTGTTGTCCTGAGGATCTCTTCCTTTAACATATGAAATGTGCAGCTGCTAGAGATGGAAAGAGTGGAGGATTAGGAAGAACCCCTAGCCTACCTCCTATATTTCTCCTTTACTGTTATGCAACTACCACACTGACCACACTTCTGGTCTTAAAATATGTGGGGTTTCCCCCCACTTAGCAATTTTCTACAACACCATCAGGGTGCCCTACAATTTAACTCAATTCTGACACTATCTACCTGGGGATGGCATCATATCCCACAGGTTAAGGTCTCAGTCCCACAAGACTGTTTCTACCCCACTTCAGATGCCAAGTACAAGTTCAGGTTGTCACCTGTGCTTCTGACTCATAGGCTATAAACCAGAGATTCCCACCACTTCCTTTCCCAAGTTTGATTAATTTGCTAGAATAGGTCTGGGAAGGTCCCAAGCACAGGAACTTCTGTCCTTGTGGAGTTGGGGTGTAACTTTCTGGTACATTGATGTATTCACCAACTGGAAAACTCTCTGAACCCCATACTATTGGAATTCTTTTAAAAAAGATTTTATTTATTTATTTTAGAGAGCGAAAGTATGTGAGTGCATGCGTGCACATGCACACGTGCATGCAAGCAGCAGGAGGAATAGACAGAGGGATAAGCAGGTTTCTCACTGAGCACACACCCCAGTGCAGGGCGCAGGGCTCCATATCATGAACCTGAGATCATGACCTGAGCCAAAACCAATAATCAGATGCTGAACTGACTGAGCCACCCAGGTGCCCTACTATTGGGATTTTTATGGAGGCTTTATCATGTAGGCTCAGCAGTTATTAACTCCATTACCAGCTCCTCTCACATCCTAGAGAATGAGGGGTTGGGGGTAAAAATTCTAAGCTTCTAGTCATGGTGTGGTTTTTCCAGTGACCAGATCCTATCCAGGAGCCATCCACAGTCTGCTCAGAACCAAAGTCATTTGCATCACCCAGGAAATTAAATTCTTTTATGAACCTCGTGTCAGAAACTGGGGTCAAAGATCAAATATTAGAAACAAGGTTGTTCCTGGTATTCCTGTCACAGGAAATTGCTAGGGTTTTAGGAGCGCTGTGGCAGAAGGGAGAGGCAGAGACTGTAGTATGCACTTTTTATTATCTCATAGGTGTTTAACTTCTTAGTTACCAAGCACAACCAAAAAAGGCATACTGTTGGGACGCCTGGGTGGCTCAGTTGATTAAGCAGCTGCCTTTGGCTCAGGTCATGATCCCAGCGTCCTGGGATCGAGTCCTGCATCGGGCTTCTTGCTCAGCAGGGAGCCTGCTTCTCCCTCTGCCTCTGCCTGCCACTCTGTCTGCCTGTGCTCTCTCTCTCTCTCTAATAAATAAATAAAAAAATTAAAAAAAAAAGGCATACTGTTTGAAACACAAAACAGAATCTTTCTCTTTTCCTTTCATTGATTTGTTCTAAACTTTAGCTATCCTATTTTTACTTTTTTTTTTTTTTAAATGCATTCGTGCTGCTTTTTATTTATTTATTTATTTATCAGAGAGAGAGAGAGAGAGAGAGGGAGCGAGCACAGGCAGACAGAGTGGCAGGCAGAGGCAGAGGGAGAAGCAGGCTCCCTGCCAAGCAAGGAGCCCGATGTGGGACTCGATCCCAGGACGCTGGGATCATGACCCGAGCCGAAGGCAGCCGCTTAACCAACTGAGCCACCCAGGCGTCCCTCCTATTTTTACTTTTAAAGAGCTTCTTGTCTCCCATTGTTCCTTTTCAATGGCACTCTGTTCTTTGGTATTAATATAAACTCATTTCTCAAAAAATGTTAATAATAGGTTTTTAAAAGCACTTTATACTATCCTGCATTGTCTTTGTTTCCTCTAGTCATACCTTGCTCTGTTTATTTTTCCTGTTAGAGGATTCTCTCAAGGCTGGTGTTACTTGGATGTTTATTTATGTTAAGAGTGAGCCAATAGAAAGCTGATTGAAAGCCTTGGATCAGAGAGGCTTATCTGCTGATGCCTTATTCTGAGAGGTCTCAGCCTTTTCATTAGGAGCCTTAAAATTTGTGGTATCTTCTCTTTGGGACTATTGGATTTTTTTGGGGGGGTGGTGGTGGTGGAGGAATCCTTTAATATAATAATCCCTGGGTGGGGATTTAAGCCCAGCTTGTGGTAGTCCAGAAGAAGAGAGCTGGGATTACTATTCACTGTGAAATTTCATTTCTATATGTTGTTTGCTCCATGTCCCCATCTCCCTTAGTTATATCTGAAGCCTTCAGGTTTGATTTCTCCAGAGAATAAGCCTCTCATCTTTTAGGGAGGGTGGTAGGGGGTGATGGTGGTGGTGGAGATAACCACCAGGTTGGGAGGGGTGGCTGGGGAGGACCCATGGATCTAACCTTTTTATAAGCTTTTCTTTGAATTTGTACTTTCTAGTTACTATAAGTGCAATAGTGTGTGTTCTTGGCACTGCCACCTCTGCAGAACACAGCCCATGGATGAACTGGAAACTAGCCTTCTTTAGGAACTCTGGAAAAAATCACATAGCCGAACTACCTAGTCACTACAAAAAGAATTCTGTGTGGGAATCTCTTTTTAATAGTTTTCAGAAGGTTTTATGTAAAATAAAGACACAACAGTAAATGCCTTAACATTTTTCAAAGACCAAGTTTCTACTTGATGTTTTTGTTTATTTGCTGTCAGATGTTGCTAAGGATTAGGGTTTAAAAAATTTTTTTTTCCATGTAGATATAAAAAAAAAAAACCCTTTCAATCTTCATGTTTTGTTGATTCTCATTCCTAGTTTTCTTACTTTCAGTTGCCTGCACCCTGGTCAAACCACCCTCATTGCTCGCTGTTCTGATGAAAATGGCAAATACCTTCTACACTTGCATTGCAGCCTTTCTTGGCTTATTTCAACCCATTCCCCACACTGCTGCCATATGATGGCTTAAAATCAGGCATAGGTATAACCCTAGAATAGAAGTTCGTAACCTGAAATCGTCCATTATTGGTGAAATTTAGAAGTCCGTGATCCCTTTGAATTATGTTTGTGATTATTTCAGGGAAGAAGTGTTGGATTTTATCATGTCTTTTATATAGACTGTGATACTCCCAAGTCGATTTAAGATGCTGGATAGTAAGGAGAATAGCTGATGATCTCAACATACACACACACACACACACACACACACACACACACAGAGTCTCCATTATTTATCTGCAAACGTGGTTGTTAGAAATCCACACGGCATCTGTGATTGATTTCTCTTCTTTTCTCTGCGTATAATGGTGGTAAAAGGATGACTGGTAGTTAAGTATCTGTCAGAGTGAACCACAAATATGTTCATTAGAAAACAGGCTGTTAAAGTAGATCAAGTATAAATATATTTTGCGTATTACAAAAGACACCTAAATTAAGGAAAGCTGTGGAAGAGCAGATATCCACTTGTCAATTATATATGACCAATGTGGTATTTTTTGGTATCTTACTCAGTAATTGAAAGGTCTGAAAATGCCATACCTGCCTTCGTTCGTCATTTGGGGTCACTACTTTTAATGTAGGCAGTGAGTCTAGAAATCCTACCCACCTCAGAACAGTCATGCTTTGACTTTTTCCTATTTGTGCAGTTACCAAGATTGCACCTCATTGAACACTTTTATGTTTATGCATGTGAATATTTACTGGGAAATAGACCTGGTCATTAAAGAAAAGAAGTCATCCAGCTTCCTTGACTTCGTCAGGTTGTTTGTGGAGAGGCTATTTCACAAACACGCAAGCTACAAATCAAAGGGATGTGACACCTTTTTATATTATCAGGCAACATGGTGAAGAAAAAAATGAAATGGAGTTTGTGAACTTTATTACTCTGGGTGACAAGTTAATATGTGGGTGATGGTGTGCCACTCCTAAATGAGATTTGTTGCATCCATGGAACTGAGTGAAATCTCTAAAGAGAGAGGGAACTTTCCATGCCATAGACAGTAGCATTGACTCTCCTGTGGAGTTAGATTGGACACTTGTAAGTTTGCAATCATTCACAGGCGATAAAGTGTGTGAAGTGGAGAGCAGGAAGAAACTGTACTTGCATGAAGAATTTTAATGACTGAAAGTTTCTTTTCTTATTAATTTCAACATGGAGAGGGCAGTGAGATAAGGAAGTCATCAATCTTGCAAGATATCTTTTTCCCTTACAAAAGGCAATGGTTGATTTGGTACAAACATCATAGAGCAGGAAGCCAGAAAATAGAATCAAATCAAACATGATTTTATAGTTGTTATCATTCCTAAGAATGTCTGTGCTCCCATAGGCATATGTCTTAGATAGGAGAATAGTATTGGAATTCTTGGTCTGTGCACTGATGGGCTGTTGGTCATCTGAAACAGATTTGCCTATTGGATGTGACAGGGCTGCTCAGAGAGGCCTCACTGTGTCTGCTCTTGGACCTACTCATGATTCAAGGCTGTGTCTCCTCTTTGCACATAAGACAGGTGAGTTATGTTACTTTCTGAGTAGAAAGGATGGCAGAAGATGAGTTACCTGAAACTATCTGACTCATTATTATCCCCTTCAGTATTGACATAATGTCATAAGAGGATCACTGAATCAGATAGAACTAAAGCATTTTTTCAACCTGCCTATTGGGGTCTTGTCTGTTTTGCTGCACTAGACTGTGTAGGTGGAAACCAGACAAACTCAAATGAATTTTCTGATTAAATGGGAAAACTGTTCCTTTTTTTTTTTTTTAAGATCTTATTTATTTATTAGAGAGAGAGATAGCATATGCATAAGCAGGGGGAGCAGGAGAGGAAAAAGCAAGTTCCCCACTAAGCTGGGGAGCCTGATATGGGGCTTGATCCCAGGACCCTGGATCATGGCCTGAGCCAGAGGCAGATGGTTAACTGAGACACTCAGGTACCCCTAAACTGTTTCAGTTATGACACAAATAAAGGGTGTTTTTCTGTTGTTTTCTACATGTGTACTTTGGAAGAAATTGTTATTGCATATTCACATATATTTTCCAGAGAAGACATGGAAGTATTAGGGAACAGTTTTGAAATTCTTGTTAAAATCTAAGAATGAGGATCACAATATTTTCCCTTTTTATGGGTATTCAGGTTTAAATAACTTTATATTTTTACTTTTTCATTTCACAAATGTAAAATAATAAATTGTGTTCCCCGTTGGGAGTGCTAGAATAGAATCATTGACAAGACACTTGGAGCTGTCTACCTGGCCCAGGTTTCCTACCTTTTTTCTGAGATCCCACTAAAATATTTGACCTAAAATAACACAATATTTCCCAGATCAGACCCTCTTTTATTAAATAAAAACAATACACAGCTATGAAAGAGTAGAACATGTATTTGCAGGAATGTACTATTCCTTATTAAATCACTGAGCGAACAGACTGTGAAGGGAGATTCAGTTGAATTCAAGAAAATATTATTTGAGGACCTATTATATGCTGAATTCTGTGAAGGGCATTGGGGAAGAAAGTAAACATTATACCATCTACAAATAACGATAATAAGCAGCTCTAACACAGTGTGGTAAGTGCTATGACAGGGAATTTGGATGTATGACTTCAGTGTCAGTGGATTTCTGATTCAGTTAAGTTCATCTACCCAGGAAAATATTTTTGTAATGAGGAAGTGGCACTGAGAACTATTTATTAAGTTGTCATTTACTTGGATAATTTTACCAGGTATTGCTTTAAAGATGATATTGAGTGAAAATAAAACTATTTTTAATAGAACCATCTTTGGCTTATAAACTATGATACTCACAATGTTTAGTGAGTACCTGGTGCATATGAACCTTCTGCCCATCTGGTCTTTTGTTGAAGAACTAAATAATTATTTTCTGTAGGATCTAGTATAGTACTAAAGCCAGGTTCTCACTGGATTAATTTTATCACTCTCTTCCTTGAGCTATTTTTTTTTTTCCAAATGAGATTGTTTACTGAGTATAAACTTAATTGTATCATATCACAGGTTTCAGAAAAAGTACTATGGCTGTGCCCATGATTTGCTCCTTATCCTAAAACTAAAATTTAATTGATCTTTTTTCCTCAGTGACTTTTTGGTTTTATTTTTTACCACTTAGCAAAAAGAAACAGTTGCATGTTCCAGTCCATGAAGTCCCTGAATTTCAGAACTCTGAATGAAGGGCAAGAAAAGAAGAATTAGAAAGTGGGTTTGGTAGAAACATGCCTTAACATAATAAAGGCCATGTATGAAAAACTTAAAGCTAATATCATACTTAATGCTAAAAAACTTAGAGCTTTTCCTCCAAGATTAGGAGTAAAATAAGGATGTTCACTCTTTCTTTCTTTTTTTTAAAAAGATTTTATTTATTTATTTATTTTAGAGAGAGAAAGAGAAAGAAAGAGAGCATGAACAGGGAAAGGGGTGGAGAGAGAGAGAGGGAGAGATAGAGAATTTAAAGCAGACTCCATGCTGAGTGCAGAGCCCAAGGTGGGGCTCCATCCCAGAACCCTGAGATCATAACCTGAGCCAAAACCAAGTTGGATGCTCACCCGAGGGAGCCACCTATGCACCCCAAGGATGTCCATTCTCATTACTTTTATTCAGCATAGTACTAGAATTCCTTCCCACAGCAATCACACAGGAAAAAGAAATAAAAGGCATTCTGATTGGTAAGGAGGAAGTTAAATTATTAGTCTTTGCAGATGACGTGTTATAGTGAAAACTTTAAAGATTCCACCAAAATACTGTTGGAAGTAATAAATGAGTTTAGTGAAGTTGCATGACACAAAATTAATATATAGAAGTCAGTTGTGTTTCTATGTACTAGTAATAAAGTAGCAAAAATAGAAATTAAGAAAACAATTCCATTTATAATTGCACTAAAAAGAATACCTAGGAATTAATTAGCAAAGTAAAAGACCTATACTCTGAAAAGTGTACAATGTTGATTAAGGAAATTGAAGATGACACAAACAAATGGGTAGATATTCCATGTTCATGGATTGGAAGAATTAATATTGTTATCATGTCCACACTACCCAAAGCAATCTATAGATTCAGTGCAATCCCAATCAAAATACCAACAGCATTTTTCACATAACTAGAACAAATAATACTAAAATTTGTATAGAACCACAAAAGATCCCAGTAGCCAAAGAAATCTTGAGAAAGAACAGTGCTCAAAGTGTATTACAATCCTAGATTTCAAGATATACTACAAAGCTGTAGTAGTCAGAACAGTGTGATATTGGCACAAAATAGACACATAGATCAATGGAACAGAATAGAAAGCCCAGAAATAAATGGATACTTACATGGTCAATTAATCCATGACAGAGGAGGCAAGAATATATAGTGGGGAAAAGACAGTCTCCTCAAAAACTGGTTCTGGGAAACTTGGCAGCTATATGCAAAAGAAAGGAATTAGACCACTTTCTTACACCACACATGAAAATAAACTCAAAATGGTTTAAAGACCTGAGTATGAGACTTGAAACCATAAAATTCCTAGAAGAAAACATAGGCAATAATTCCTTTTTCTTCTTTTTTTCCTTTTTTAAAGTAGGCTCTACACCCAGTGTGAAGCCCAATGTGTGGGACTTGAACTCACATCCTTGAGATCAAGACCTGAGCTGAAATCAAGACTTAGACACTTAACTCACTGACATACCCAGAGACCCCTCAGGTAGTAATTTCTTTGACATCAGCTTTAGCAACATTTTTCTACATGTCTCAGGCAAGGGGAAAAAAAAGCAAAAGCCAACAATTGGGACTACACCAAAATAAAAAGCTTTTGCACAGCAAAGGGAACTATTAAGAAAATGAAGAGGCAACCTACTGAATGGGGGAAGATACCCACAAATGATATATCTGATAAGGGGCTAATATCTAAAACATAAAGAACTTATATGACTCAACACAAAAAAGCAAATAATCTGAATAAAAATGGACAAAGCACCTGAATTGACGTTTTTCCAAAGAAGACATACAGATGGCCAACAGACATATGGGAATATGTTCAGCATAACTAATCAGGAATGTGAATCAAAACCACAAGCTATCACCTTACACCTATCAAGAATGGCTAGAATAAAAGAGACAATTTAAGTGTTGGTGAGGATGTGGAGACAAAGAAATCCTCATGCACCGTTGTTGGGAATGTAAATTGGTACAGCCACTGTGAAAAACAATATGGAGGTTCCTCAAAAAGTTAAAAATAGAAATACCATGTGATTTAGTAATTCCACTACTATTTACAGAAACACTAATTTGAAAAAACATATGCACCCCTATGTTTATCCCAGCATTATTTACAGCAGTCAGGACATGGAAGCAACCCGAGTGTTTATCAGTAGACAAATGGATAAAAAAGATGTGATAAATACACACAAGGGAATATTACTCAGTCATAAAAAGAATGAGATCTTGCTATTTGTGGCAACATGGGCAGACCTAGAGGGCATTATGCTAAGTGAAGTAGACAGAGACAGACAAATGCTATTTGATCTCACTTACATATGGAATCTGAAAAAAAACCCAAATGAATAAACAAACAAAAAGCAGAAACAGATCCATGATTATAGACAACAAACCGATGGTCGCCAGAGAAAGGGTGTGATGGGATGGGCAAAATGGGCAAAGGGAAGTGGGAGGTATCAGCTACCAGCTATGGAATGAATAAATCAAGGGAATGAAAGGTACAGTACAGGGAATACAGTCAGTGGTATTGCAGTAGCATTTTATGGTGACAGATGGTAGCTATACTTACGGTGAGCATAGCATAACATATAGGTTTGCTCAATCACTGTGTTGTTCCCCTGAAACTCATGTTACTTTGTGTGTCAACTATACTTCAGTTAATAAATAAATAAATAAATAAAAAGGAAAGAAGAATTAGGGATTCCTGGCAATCTTCTGTGTGTGTCTTATGTCTATCTTCTTCCTGCCTGCTATGTCACGGAATGCCACTAACACCTAAAACCCTGTACAAAACCTTCCTCCACAATAACCTTCTTGTCACCCACAAGGAGCCTCCTTGGCTCATCACCCTCTTACCTTTATAGCTTTACTTCCCCTTGTCATCCTTTCTGTCAGGATCTGACACTCTTAGCATGGTTCTGGAAACCCCATGGGGCCTGATCTCTTCCCCTTATCTCCAGCCCTTGCATTGGCTCAGCTCTCTCTTGGTAAGTACCGGCATAAATGCCCTGTCCCCTTGCCCAGCTCCTCAGTGACATAAACTGGAAACCAAGGTGTGTGCTGTCCCCAAAAGCAGTCAGACTATGTTAACCTAGCAGAAGGAGACTGTTCATCCCATGAGTGGCCGCAGCAAAGGAGTCCTTGGATACAGAGAAGAGACTCACTTTGAGGTACTGGAAGCTTTCTGTGACCAGACACAACTTGTGTCTCTTTAGTTAAGAACCCCAGGGGACTTGGGTGAAGGCCAATGAATAGCTTGAAATGATGGGAATTATATTGTATAAGTGTTAATAATATTATTTAACCTGATAATTTGATACAGGTTTCTACTGCCCAGTATTCTTTTTTTTTTTTTTTTTAACTGCCCGGTGTTCTAAGGCAGAATGATTTCTCCTGAGTAAATTGTCAGCTCTTCTGAGGGGACCCTAGGTAGCCTAATCTTAACTGTGAAGAACTGAGAGAGTTCTCTGGTTCCTTGAGGGGTGTTTAAAAATACATAAAGCAAAATTATATCACGTAAAGTACATTATGAATTTAAAAGCACACAGTTAGCCCTGCCAGATTTTCCTTTGCCTTGGAGAATTGGGATAATTATATTGTAAGTGCAGACAAAATGAGGTTTCTCTCACAGGCAGATTTTTGTGATTCTGCTCTGGAGTTTTGTTTAGAAATCTTGTTCAGTTTCTTAGAGGAGCTAAATAAAATTGCTACAGAGAGGCCAGAGGGGGGCACCAAATAATCATGATTGATAGAGTGGTTTGAGCAGTTGTGGGAGGCGCAGGCATCAGGCTGCTGAAACCTGTGTGTCTGTTTTGACCATTTTGGGCAGAAAGCACATTGAAGTTTTTCTCTTTACTGAATTATCATCAAACCAGGAGCTAACATTCCTGCTTTAGAAGATTGCAAAAGTACTCAACTAATGGGGAAGCAGCAGTTGGCAGGATCTGTGACTACAAACATTTTAGAAAGCCTCTGTACTCTTAAACTCTTATTTCACTATCAAAACTGAACTGTAGGAAGAGTTGAGAAATAAACGTCACCATGTCCTTGGGAAGGTACTGGGATGGTTCTTTCTTGATCTTTCTCTCTGAGGCAGAGAAATTATTGGCAATTTTCTAGCTTTAATTGTTTTTGGTAAGTTGCTGAAGTGTCTCTTTGGTCCTCGGGGTGGGAGATAAATTTATCACAATTTAAAATTCATTTTTTTATCTGTGGCTATTTGAGAAAGTCTGCTTCCTTTGCTGTAGGCAGGATTTCCAAGTTGAAGATAACTTTCAAAAGTGTTTTACCACAATTGTTGCATTTTCTCTTGTGTGGAAAAGTTGTGTAGTTGGTGTTTACTACCCCTGTGGTCTGTAGTTTGCTTATATGTCCTTATTTGTGGGGGACTAATTTGAGGCGGGGTGGGGGTGCTGGAATGAAGGCGAAGAGATTGGAATTTCCTCTGTTCAATTGAGGAGGATAAAGGTATGCTTACTATGTTCCTCGCCAACTCTCAAAGGGTCCTAAGTCTTCTTTGAAATATATGTGAATACCAAAAGTGATTAGTTATGATCATGTGAAATTTAAGACTCATTTTAGCTCCAGGCTCCCATTTATCCCCTCAGTTCTCCTTTTCAATTTTCTGTATGTTCAAGGTGTATTTCTTTTTTTAAAAGATTTTATTTTATTTATTTGACAGAGAGCAAGAGAGAGAGAGAGCGCAGAAGCAGGGAGGAGGGGCAGAGGGAGAGGGAGAAGCAGGTCCAGTGCTAGGCTCAATCATGACCTGAGCCGAAGGCAGATGCTTAACGACTCAGCCACCCAAGCATCCCTCAAAGAATATTTCAAAGTCCTTTCCATCTTGTTTTGTAAGGTAGCATCTGGGTTTATTGTTTTTCCCATTATGGTGGTGCTTGACAAATGAACCAGTGCACAAGGTTGTTCTGATTCAGAGAGACAGCCTGTGAGGATCCCATAAAGGCCAGCCCTTTTGTATGTCACATTTTATTTACTTATTTATAAATAAATAAATATTTCATTTATTTATTTATGAGAGAGGGAGAGAGAGAGGAAGAGAGAGAGACAGAGAAGCCATGAGCAGGGTGGGAGGGAAGGGCAGGGGGAGAGGGAGGAGCAGGTTCCCCACTCTGGGGAGCTGGATACAGGGCTTGATCCCAGGACCCAGGGATCATGACCTGGGCTGAAGGCAGATGCTTAACCGACTGAGCCACCCAGGTGCCCAAATATGTCACATTTTAACTTTGTGTTTAAGAACCTGGTCTCTGGAGCCAGACTACCTGAGTATCAATTTAGGCTCTGCCTCTTATTAGCTGTATGACTTTGGCAAGATCTTCAGCTTCTCTGTGCCTCCATTTCCTCATCTGTAAAGTGGAGTAATAGTATCATAGGGTTATTGTGAAAATTAAATGAGTTATATTTGAAACAGTTACACAGGACTTGGTATGCAGTGTTCCAGAAGTATGTGCTAAGTAAATATTTATAGGCAATGTAAAACCCATTATAACTGTCTCATAAAATATTTATTTCTCCATAGAAATTCGCCATCAGGTGAGTTTTTATATGGGTACACACTGACTTAGGTGTTTCCTGCACTCAGCTCCCTGGCTGGTATTTCAGGACTCTACCGTTATCTCCTATGCCAAAATCTTGTACAAAGATCATATTACAACTGACTCCTCAACATAATTTATTTAACAAACATTGATATAGCACTTTCTATGTGCCCCACACCATTTTAAACACTACACAAATATTAACTCATTTAATCCTCATTATAACATGAGAATACTTGTTGAATTTCAATTAAGTTATGTGAGAGAATCCTTTATCCCAGTGTCTGACATGATGATCCTTCAATAAATATTTGTTGAAGCAAGGAATACCTGTGAGTGACTCAATCAATCAGTCTATCTTGTTTGCTATCAAAAAGCAAACAATACACCAGGATGTTATATTAAGTGGCTTAATGTATTCTCAGAAACTGGAAACAGTTGAGAATCTTCTTCCACAACTGCATTCAGTTTGTCCTTAGGGGCTCAATAGCCTAAACATTCTTGTTCCTTTCTCAGTATTAAATCACCATTGAGTTTAGATGTTTAGATATCATAGAATAGGTAAAATCTTCAGTGGCTTGTAGATTCTTATACTCACCTGTATTGATAGTTGAATACTCCATTCTAAATTTTGATTTGGAACATAATTTTGGATTTTGAGCAGCAGGTATTAGGATTCTGTTTAAAACATTAAGATATGCCAATTTTCCCTTACTCTTTGAATTTCATCTTTTATTTTTGTTCTAATTTGGGAAGACATATTTGCATCATATTTCATTTCTCACTGTCCTGAAAAGATTAACAAGCAAGCATTTAATACTAATGCTTTATCATAGTTGAAAACATCTACATATTAAGTCTGAGGAATAAATTACCTTAAAAATATGTCAGGTCTATTTAGCATCCATTTGGGGACACTTGAATGGTAAATGCCAGTTTTTATGAAATGACAATAAATGTTTTTATTCAACATGCTATTGTCCCAATCAATTGTAGACTCTTTTTTAGAGTCACCAAATTAGTTGCATTTAACTTTAAATTGTATTTGTTGAAGTGCCATTAATGTGATAGAAAAGAATCAGTTTAATAACAACCTAAGACTTCAATAGTCTGTGTGTCTGCTCTCTCTCTCTCTGTCTCTAGCTACCAATCAAAATATTTATCTTTTCCTAACTACGACAAGTATCTGGTGAAGTGGGATTTACCTTTTTTATGGAACTATTGAAATGTGGCAACTGAAGGGCATTTGGAAAATTGTGGGCAAATTTGCAGAGTTCAGGTCCCTTTGGTTGTTCTGAAGAGGTGGAGTTGAGAGGTCAAACTCTGCAACCTCTTGAGACAAATATGACTGATACTGCTGCAATAGACATGGCTGATTGTGAACAAGTCCTGGGTTCAAGGAAGTCAAGTCTTTTAACAAAAGTCATAATACTGGTAAAGATAACAGTTGGGGAATGGACTCCCCCCGTGTCTCATCTAGCATTCCAAGGTAGAACATGGGTTGGATTTTATGAATTGACATTCCTAAAATCTTTCCTAATCCCACCATGTAGCTGTCAGGCTTGGAGCCAAATGGTGGTTCCTGTGACCTAAAATTTCTAGTTCAGTTTGGACTCCCTTTTTTGTGTAAAGCCTGGGATGGGGAGAGGCAGTCTTCTCACTGCATCATTTTTATTCATGCAGGTAAGGGCAGTGTCCTGAAATGAGATATCATAGGAAAGTCTAGATTTCAGCTGTGCACTGAAGCCTGATATTTGACAGTGTGGACAGTGAGCAGGCCCTGGGACAGGAGCAATAGGTTTTACCTAGGGGTTGTGACATTGGCCAGCTTCAAGGGATACATCTGAACTCTGACTCTTGAGATAAGAGGTACAAACTGTTGGTCTTAAATCCCTATAAATGTTTTAGAGGATTCCTGGACATTTCAGGATGATGATATTGGGCTGGCCGCCTGGAATAAAAATGCTGGACGTGTTTATTTGGTTATGAAACCTATCTGTGTAAGTATTTGGGATGTTTTGATTTATAAGGAGAATGTATATGTGAACATCTAGGTGACCAAAATATATTCCTCATATATATTTGGTCTTTATCCACAATTCCTGACTCACAGCTCCCAAAACCCTTGGCATTTCCTCAGTGTTGAGAGTGACAGGAGTGTTTCTTTAATGTTAATGAGGTGACTTTTGGACCCCTCCAGAGGAAGAGGACTGGTTACCAGGAGAATCAACAATGTGATTAGAGGATTGGAACTTTTGATTCTAGCCCCAGACCTCTGGGAAGGGGAGAGGACCTGGAAATTGAATCAGTTGTCAGTGGCCAATGATTTAATCTTTGTAATGAAGCATTCATGAAAATCCAAAAGAATAGGGTTTGGAGAGCTTCCAGGTTGGTGAACATGTGGAAATTTAGGGAGAATGACATGTCTGGAGAAGGCTTTGCAGCCTTATCCCTGTGTGCATCTCTGATACCTGGCTATTCCTGAGTTACATCCTTTTACAATAAACCAGTGACCAATTAAGTAAAATGTTTGAGTACTGGTGAGCCATTCTAGCAAATTAGTTAAACCTAGGGAGAGGGTTATGGGAACCTCTGATTTATAGTATCAAGCTGGGCTTGCGACTGTCATCTGAAGTAGAGGCAGAGGGGGAGGTCTCATAGGACTGAGCCCTTCACCTGTGAAATCAGGTGCTATTTCCAGGTGACTAGCATCAGAATTGGGTTGAATTATGGATACTCTGCTGGTTTGTGGGTGTCAGGGAAACTCCCCCTAACCTGTTGGAATTGGGGCCAGGAACCCCAAAGAATATTTAATAAAAAATTAAGTGGCTCAACAAATATTTGTGGAAAAACTATTGAATAGAAGTGGTAGTAATCATGGCAGAAACCTTGAAATATTTGGGAGTTTTCTCTCTGATGGATAAAGGAGCTCTGTGATTAGATGTTCCAGATGTAACATCAGTCATCAACACTTACCTGAATAGGTTTTCTAGTAAATTACTGGAGAATGTTTATTTGAAGTCTTCTGAAAAACTTCAAAATTGTTCTGATGAGACATATATCTTACCAGGCTACAGTGCTTGAGTTTATGATTATCATACCAGTGAAGTAATTTACTTTCACAATATATATTGAGCTCCCTGAGGCCTTAATGTCAGGCACATAGTAGGTTCTTTATAAATATTTAATGGGTAATTAATGTATTCTAATATATAATTTTTTGAGCTTGCTATTCCATTTGGCACATTGCCAAATGTAATTGACTAGAAAATTCTGTAAAGTGCTCATTTATGACCAAATTTGAAACCTCTTTGAGATTACTAGAGGTGCCTTTGTCTTCACACAGCTAGGAAGAAAATAACCTGTTTTCTATAGAGATTATATTTAGTTGTTTTCTTAGATTTCACAATAGTTCATTATTATAATTATATTTTAGCACAGACTGATAAAAAAGATATCAGGATTATTATCTTTTCTCTTTCCAGTTTCAATTTTTCCTTCTTCTTAACAGAATTTTTTCTCAAAACTATTCATAGGCATTTAAATTAAATTAGTGTTCTTTAGGTTACATGTGATATAAATTAATATTCTCTCTGGATAAGTGGTTGATGATTATTTTTGTAGTTGTGTTATGGACTTTGGTATTAGTATTATTCTAAGAATACATAATTTAAAATCTGACAAGATTTTAAAATGTTTTCTTCTAAGTAATGCCTATAAATTCGTCCTTTCCTCTCCTTGTTAGTTTAAGGCTGTGACTGAATACCAGATGGGAAGAGGATCATAAGTTTCTGTTATATCTGGATCTAGATCAACAGGAAGGAGGACCTGTGGGTAAGTAGAAGCATGGTTATGGATGGATTCTGGAGCCTGCTTGCTAACATAGGCTTGTAGCTGCAGACTTTATAGGGTTAGCTTTTAATCTGCTGTCAACTAGCATGATATCACAAATGCCGTAAGAAAATAAACACATAGTCTTATGAAGATGGCTACTTTGACCTCACCCTTTCTCTGAATGACTTGACAAAAGATCTGATTCTTTTTAATGCAAGAGAAAAATATCAGTTGCAGTGTTTTGCTACATAAAGTATATTCTGGTTTAAATTAGTGTCATATAAAGTTGTCATCTTATTTGAACAAAAATCTTATTAAATTGAGCATTATTTTTACTCCACAAAATGAAATTAAATTTTTAGATAATTATTTTTCTTTTCATTTAGAAATTTATTGAGTTAATAGGAAATAAGTTATACAGCTTTCCAAAGAATATATTACATGTTTTTGCATTTTGGTTTTATTTGGCTTTGTATGGTTCTTAGAAAATCTTATAAGTTGATTTTATTAAACTAGAAATTGAAAGAAAATAACCAGGCATATAGCAATAAATTTGCAGATAAAGATTTCTTCAAATGAATGTTTACTGCTTTAATACTATATATAAATGTTTACTGCGTTAATACTTACTTTTTTACATTTTTTTTTAAGATTTTATTTATTTATTAGTTAGAGAGAGAGAGCGAGCACAGGCAGACAGAGAGGCAGGCAGAGGCAGAGGGAGAAGCAGGCTCCCTGCCGAGCAAGGAGCCCGATGTGGGACTCGATCCCAGGACGCTGGGATCATGACCTGAGCTGAAGGCAGCCGCTTAACCAACTGAGCCACCCAGGCGTCCCCTGCGTTAATACTTATAAGTATTACTTATATAAAATAATTGGGAACTACCAGATTCTCCAACAATAAATATATTGTTAGAAAAACTGTGACCTTTCCATTAATGGACTATTAGGTAGAATTTAAAAATATTTTTGAGGAAGTTTTAAAAGCACAGGACATTTTTCCTAATGTAAGAAAACATAACGACAACAATAACAACAAGCCCAGAAAACTAAGTGCATATACAATAGAATTTTGGCTTGTAAAGACAAAGAAATGAGTGGGATAAGGCAAAGTGCTGAGCACTTTGAGGGTCCTATCATATTTACTCTTCACAGGAGCCCAGTGAGATTCTTTTGGGCAACTCAGAAAATTACACAGTCAAGGACTGATTCCCTGGATGACTAGTTTTAGGAGATCAATTTAGAAGTTGAAAGTCATAGGTCAACAATTTGGAGACATGTAGATTGTATATTGGAAGAAATTATGTATGTAAATGTAGTGAATGTCATTGATTTTAAGAATGTGTTTTTTCAGAGGAGAAGTAACAACTGCTGTTGTTGGGACTGGTTCTTAAAGTATAAACCGGCCAAGTGCATGTAGACATTAAAATACTTTCCAGTGATTGGTTCCTTCTGTAGCTTTTAGGTTGTCTGTTCCTTAACACTTTCAGGCACCCGTAAGACAAACCATTTTGCCTCAGTGATATGGAGTAGTCTTTTTGATTGAGCTTGAGTTCCAGTCATGGTGATTTTTCCCTGAGAAACTTGAGAGGAGCCATTTTCCCCAATGCAGAACTAAAAGATTCAGCATGATTGGAGCCCAAAGTTTCTAGAATTGTCCTTTGCCATTCTTCTGCTCTTGTTGCTCTTCTCCAGTCAGCTACCCTGACATCTCAAGGGTTAAAGACTGGTATTGGGTCTTGAGCTAATAGACTTTACTTATGATTTCAGGGATTGGGTAAATGTCAGTAATAAAATGTTTGTGCTAGGATATCCATTTTTTCCTAAGAATCATCATATTCTGTTATGGTGCCCAAGCATGCAAATGCAGGACAACTGGTTTTACGATCAGATTTTTAGAATTAGGCTTTGATTCTTCTCTTGAGAATGATATCTAAACACTGTTTAGTAACTTCTTTTTGCATATGAGTAAAATTAAGGCATAGAGAAGACTGTAATTTGCCTAAAGTCACACATCTACTCATGACAGTCAGGATTTCAACCTAGCTCTGTCTAGTTTCAGAGATCTTGGTTATTTTAGTACTGGGATCATAGATGGTTTTCTTTTTAAAAAATATATTTTCTCTATATTCTAAATCTTATGATACCGCTTTCATAAATAAGTAATACACGTTTTTTAATGTTTTTTATAAGTAATAAATGCTATGGAAGTAGAGACAACATTTTATGTAAACTGAAGAAGGGAGAAAGTCGAGGTTATTCCTATTAATTAGAAACACGTTCCTGTTTCTCTTTTCCATCCTGGACCGTTTGCTGTGATTGCACCTGCCATATTGTGCTGCAGTGACCTGAAGACAGATGGAAACAATGTGCTCTACAAGGCTGAAAATACCTGCCTTGACTTACAGTTTCATTAAAACTTGTGTGATCAGACTTGCAAAAATTAGCATATATTATTAACTAAGCTTGTCAAGTGCTAATGACTAATAAAACATAGAGCAATAAAAACAAAGCAGAAGATATTCTTTAATATTCACTACTTGATTTCTTCAGGTTCCAACAGGATTCTAATTTAGCTGTAGAAACTTGAATACAAATCTGCAGGTATATATTCCTTTGTCCTCTTTGGGCTAGGTGTGCCTGCCCCCTGGGAAAGAAACAGAAGTTTCGGAATACATTTTTATTCATGAAGGTGCTCGCTTTAGATTTCTGAAGAAAAGAACTTCTGGGCAGATGAGTAAAATATGTTACTTCTGTTCTGACATGTCTGCCATCAAGACTAGCTGCCACACTGCACTTTAATGACCCTTCCACAGTCACAACTGCCACTGCCACTGACAAAAAGGATTTGGGACAAAGATCTGTGTTCACCTGTACATCACTTTCCAGCTTTACCATGAGCTCTGCTTTGTATGCTCCTGTATTTGGCTTAAGCACATATTTGTACCTATGAAAATAGAATGCCCCTTTACTACTTAAGGACTTTATCCTGGGCAGGGGAGGGGAGAACCAGGATGAAACTGTTTGTCAGGCAAGCTCCTTGATAAGGAAAACTATGTGAGCTAAAAGTCATCAAATTAGGGACAACTGAAAATCTTCTATACCTATTGAAACATCTCCAGTTGAGCCATGTTTGTCAATGAAATAGTTCAAAGGCATTTGCAAAGCATGTTCCTTAAAAAAAATCATTTGCTTCTGGCAGTTACATAAAACTTCAAGTACTTTGTAAAAAGCCCTCAGTGTTGAATGATTGAAGGTTGTTAATGGAAGTAGTCTTCCATTGATCCCTCCATTGATACTGCCGTGAAAAACAGCTGGGAGTTGGTGAAGTGGAATGGTATTCAGAAACACAAGTAACCAAGGCTGTCTCTGGGGCAGGGCTTAAATAATTGAAAATGTGAATGATCTTCTGAACAGTAGCCTGTTTTTGTTTGGGTCTTATAGTAT
Source organism: Taxidea taxus jeffersonii (assembly GCA_003697995.1). Taxonomy (NCBI): domain Eukaryota; kingdom Metazoa; phylum Chordata; class Mammalia; order Carnivora; family Mustelidae; genus Taxidea; species Taxidea taxus. The sequence goes on along the minus strand of RCUC01133944.1, from coordinate 19,188 downwards.
AGGATGTGTGGTTCCAAGGAGCTTGAGGGTGCAGTGCTGCTGTGAATCCTGGCATAAAAGTCAATAACAAACTTCCAAAATGATAAGAATTCTTCTGAAACTGTTAGTTCTTAGTGAAACACTCAGTTTGGAGCATCTTTTGCCAACGCCCATTAGTTTTAGAGCAATAATTAGAAGATAATTAGCCTAGCCTCTCTCCCAGTGATTTTATGCTAGGAGTGATAAATATCAATATTTATCTCCACGGTTTCAGTTCTGTGTGTATTTGCCTGCATCAAATCCAGGCAACTCGGGCTGTTCGAGGGGGACTGCTAGGGGGAGGCACCCTCCCCCCCCAACCAAACAATCGGTCCAAGAGTATTGGTTACTCTGTGGCCTCAGCATACCACAAGTGAGTGAAATAGCAAAACAGAAATCTTCTAGTGATTCTTTCAGGGATTAGTTCATGCGGACAAATAGAATATTTCACAGAGATCTTATCCGATCAAGGAGAGGAACTTCTTTCTGTATGAATGCAACCTGAAAATTCTACCATAACAAGAGTGTGATAAAATCCCTCCACTGATACGGCTTACAGTGGATAAGGGATGTAATACAGCGAAAAAAGAAAAAAAAACCAACCAGGCTCACAGAGGAGATTATGCAGAGCTGAGAGAAATTTTCTCAGGTAATAAACACTTGCAGTCAGGATTTTGCAGACTGTTTGGGAAGGAAGCGAAGTCACGGAAATGCAGTCAGAGGAGACCATGTTGAAATGATCAATTTTGCCATCTGTAATAAAGAGACCAAAAATTATTTTTGAGTTGTATTAGAACATTGATAGAAAAAAGTGACCGTTCCAGTAGACATTGGTGGTGGAAGGTATCACCAGTGCCAAATGCAGACAGGGTCTGCAGATGAAAAGAATTTGATGACTAGCAGGTACTAGAAGCCAAACCAGAGTCGTGCTGTGTCATTTCCTCTGGCTTCCTGGGTTCCCCAGGAGGAGCAGCTGGATGCTTTGCCCAGGACCTGGCTGCTTGTTGTGTAGCTGAGTGAGTGCAAGTTTGAGTGTGTTTGAGGAAAAGAGAATCTTAAGATTCACTGTCAGTAACAAAGCATTTGTTACTCAAAAGCTCCTGTTAAATTATTTAATGAAGAGCCCATTAGACTGATTTGGTTCTAATGACTACTGGCCTAGGTCAGCAAACAAAATATAAATCTGCAAATGCCTCAAAGTTACAAAATTGAAGTGCCAAGGAGAACCAATCACAAACTGGCTTTACGCTATAGCCAATCAAATGATTTCCATTCTTTGCTTCTGCATTTTCTCTCTCTGTATATAATTCTGTCCCTGAACCACTTCTGGTTTGGCACTGCCCTATTGGAAGTGATAAATGCTCAAATTAACTCTTAAAATTTCTGGTATGTCTTTATTTTTTAATACCTCTCTCGAGTTCTAACGAGGGTACACTCTTTAGGGGGACTTTTATTTTGTTGAGGTTGATGATGGGTAAGGATATAAACTGGGGAAGTGAAGGATGAACCAAAATGTCCAATTTAAAGAAAGCAGATTGAGATCTTGGGGGAGATAGTTCTGTGAGCAGAGAGGGGGTCCCAGATGCAGAGAAGGGTTCCAGATGCTTGAAGTAGGAGAGGATACTGAGAGTGATATAAAAGCAGGTTAAAGAAGATCATTTCTTATGTTTTACAGGGCAGAACACTTTCTTTCATTTCTACAGGGACACTTCAGTAAAAATGACATTATTTATATTTGGAGTTATGTTTGTGTGTTGAGATGGGACATATCAAGCCTGACCCCAGGGCACATTTGGGAGGAGAGAAAGGAAGTCTAGTGAGGGCTGGTCTCATGTGGATTACAATGAATAAATTGAATTTTAAACTGTATACAATTATTCTTCCATAATTTATAGTGTATGTTTAGTCGTTCTCCATTTTTGCTTATCTTTATGAAATACTTATTTAATCTCCCTGAAATGTTTTTGGGCATAATTAACTGAATTGAGGAAATTTCTGCTGACAATTGCAGGCAGGGAGTTTGTGCCTAGAGGGTAGATTGGGTGTATAGACATTTTGATAGAATGGTTCCAGAAAAACTTTCATTTCTCTTGGTGTTTGCTTAACTTAATATGCCTGCAAGTTATCATTATGTACAGATTAATAAGATATTTTATAAGCTTCTTATCAATTTTGTCAATATGTAATTATTTTTCCAGCTAATGAGGGATTGTTAGCATGTAAATAACATACCAAGAGTGTGTCTTGTCTACTTTAGTAAGTCAAATATTTATTATATTGATGATAAAAGCAAGATCTAAATTTAATAACACTTTATGTCCTTCCTCAGTTGAAGGTATAATGCAAAGCAAATGAAGGTTCTATATAATTTATTGGATTTTTAAAAGCTTTGTGCACTTTTCCTAAAAATGCCTTGAGGCATTAATAATAAAATTAATTTAAGCATCTGCATCTACTTACAGCAATAATGACGTATTCAAAAGGAAATTAGGAGCATGCATGTCAAGCAAGATGCCCGTGAACCCTTGAAATATTGAAGGGTCCATTGGAAATACGTAGTTATTTTACTAAGGAAGGGGGAAACCGTTCTTGTGTCCTCTTCTGTACATTCTCTACACTTCTCTTAAAGCAGCCAATATAACAAACCGGTGTTTGTCAGTGATAGTCTAGAAACTAAGGTTCAGAGACTCCTCTTGGAATGTGGATGCTCCGGTCTTTCCTTTTCTGTCCTTCCCTGCCAGAGTCCCTCTGCCCTCAGCATGTGCAGGGGGATGACTCTGTGGGACCACAGCTCACATGCGCACCATAATTCTCAGCCACGCGCCTGCGGCCAGGATGCCGCACGCATCCATCATTTTATAAAGTGGTCTTTTCAGTAGGCTGCCAGAGGGTCCTTCACATTTATGCTTTATTAAGAAATGTCTAAAACGTGAGAAGAGAAAGTAGATATGTGCAGCTCAGCTCGTGAGGGGAATAAAGCTTTGAGCTTTTTCTATAACTGATTTTATCAGGCACTGTGACCTCCTTTTGCTAGTGAGGTAAAAACTTAACCTTGATCATTAGTGATAATTAAGTCTCTTCTGGCTACAACAGCCTCTTATAGATAAATATTCCATCTGTTCAAAGCTCAATCTCACTGTCAGGGCTGTTTCTTTCCTTTCTGGTGGTACCACTTCCATCTCTTCCTTCTCAGGAAGGCAGGTCAGTGCAGGATGAAATTAAGTGTTCTCATGACAGTGGGTGGGAAGTAGGGGACTTGGGGCAGGAGGAGGCTTTGGTCCAGCCAGGCCTCTGGGGGAGAGTGTCTTGTTCTGCTTGTGTGTGGGCAGAGATGTTTGCCTCTCTGCCTCTGTCACTAACATGTCTGCTCCTGTTTTCTTAGCACAGTAGTGCAGTGGGCTCTAAATGGTTGGGCGTTTCCTGAGCATTTCTCCATTCTCCGCCTTCTCTTCTCTTCTCTTCTCTTCTCTTCTCTTCTCTTCTCTTCTCTTCTCTTCTCTTCTCTTCTCTTCTCTTCTCTTCTCTTCTCTCCTCTCCTCTCCTCTCCTCTCCTCTCCTCTCCTCTCCTCTCCTCTCCTCTTCTTCTTTCCTTTCCTTTTCTTTCTTTTCCTCTTCTCCTCTCCTCTCCTCTCCTCGCTTCACTTCGCTTCGCTTTGCTTCCCTTCCCTTCCCTTTTCCTTTTCCTTTCTCTTCTCCTCTCCTCTCCTCTTCTCTTCTCAAGATTTTATTTATTCATTTGAGAAATAGAGATACAGAAAGAGAGAGAGAGCATGAACAGGGGAAGAGACAGAGGGAGAGGGAGGAGCAGACTCCCCGTGGAGCTGGTAGTCCGCATGGGGCTCAATCCCAGGACCCTGAGATCATGACCCAAGCTGAAGGTAGACTCTTAACCATTGAAGCCACCCAGGTGCCCCCACCTGTACATTTCTGATGCTCTGATTATGCATGGTAATGACTCCCACTTACCCCAGCGTGATAGTTGGCACTTTGGCTTCTTTCCTCAGGATCACTTATCTCACTCTGCTACCCCAGCAGGTGAGCTCTCCAGCCAGCAGAATCTGCTGTTGTCTCTGGAACAATGGAAGCTTCTGGGTTACTTACATGTCACACCGAGGCCACAGAGGATGTGGGATACTACATCAGGCCCTCTCTCTGTCAAAGCCTGCCATTTTATTCCTACACAGTCACCCTGCATTGGCAAGGCTGGTGGGAGGGGTGGTCTTCCAGGGTTCCCCATGGCACCTGGTTTCCATTTTAACTAATCTAGGGTATTTCTCTTGCCCTTTGATCTGATGTCAGAATTAGATCTGTAGGTCTTTGTAACCTCTGATTCCCACTACTCTTTTCCTCTTATTTATCCCATGAGGAAGGAGCCATGTATACATGGTAAATAAAAAGGGGAAAAAAAGAAGTGATAAGTTCCCTGTCATCTTGAGTCAAAGTCATGTCCAATCCCAGTTCTTGCACTCTTGCTGTGTGCTGTGTACTTTCCTGTGGTGTCTGTGAGTGCAGAAGTACAGCCAGTAGTATGGATGTTAGCAGGTCATTGGTAGGGAGAAGAGAAGGAACACGGGGCATGGAAGGATGGTCCATCACAGAAATATTTGACAATCACTTCCTAGGGGCAGCAATCAGGAATGCAGCCCTGTTGCCATCTAGAAGTATGAATTTGCTTTCATTCATTGTATTTTTCTCAGTTAAGAAATGAAACCAGTTGACTTATTTCGCTAAGCATAATACGCTCTAGTTCCATCCATGTTGTCGCAAATGGTAAGATTTCATTTCTTTTGATGGCTGCATAGTATTCCATTGTATATATATACCACATCTTCTTTATCCATTCATCTGTTGATGGACATCTAGGTTCTTTCCATAACTTGGCTATTGTGGACATTGCTGCTATAAACATTTGGGTACACGTGCCCCTTTGGATCACTACGTTTTTATCACATGATCTCCCTGATATGAGGGAGTGGAGATGCAATGGGGGTGGGAGTTAAGGTGGTAGGAAAAGTAAAAATGAAACAAGATGGGATCGGGAGGGAGACAAACCAAAAGAGACTCTTAATGTCATAAAACAAACTGAGGGGGGTGGGGGGAAGAGGGGTTGGGAGAGGGTGGTGGGGTTACATTATATGTTTAAATAAAGCTTAAAAAAAAAAAAGAAATGAAACCAGCTCAATAACTTGTTTGCTTCTTGCCTTTAACGCTTCTTAGTGAGAATGGGATAGGAACCAGTAGATAATTTTATTTTTGCTGTATTCTTTATACAGCAACAGCATTGGTTTGCTAGGGATTTGGGTGGCTTCAACAACAGAAGTTGATCTTCTCATAATTCTGGAGGCTGGAAAGTCCAAGATCAAGGTATCCACAGGTTTTGTTTCTTCTGAGACCTCTGTCCTTAGCTTGCACATGGCTCCATTCTCCCTGTGTTTTCACAGGGTTTTTCCTCTGTGTACAGCATCCCTGGTGTTTCTTTCTCTTCTTATAAGGACACTAGGCATGTGGGATGAGGGTACTACCTTAATGGCCTCATTTTAAATTAATTCCCTCTTCAAAGACCCGTTTTGAGGGAATGGGAGTTGAGACTTCAACAAATGAATTTTGGGCTGAACACAGTGCAGCTTGTTGGAGCAACTGTATTCTACGGAATTTAAAATACTTTTAAATCATAACCACTACTAAAACAAATGTTAATACCATAACTGCTTTTCAGACTGTAAAACACTAGAATAGGGGATGGTTTGTTAGAGATCCCAAAACTTGGGAGAGAAAGTGAGAACTTTATTCAGTGCTTTTAGGATGAATGGGATATTGCTCCTGTATTTTTAATTTTATTATTTGAATTACACAGATAATACCTTAAAATGTGCTTGGTGAGAAAATTTTAAACTGTATAGAAAACATAAAACGTTGTTGCCTTCTTTATTTTGTATTTAGTCCCTGCCCCCCCCCCCCGCCCCCGCGGAAGTCAAATACTGTTACTGTCTTAATATCTCCTCTTCCAGATAAATAATATTTATACACAGATATGATATACAGAGTTCTAAATTTATATATATATATATATTTTTTAATTTATTTGTCAGAGAGAGAGAGAGAACAGGAGCGAGCACAGGCAGACAGAGGGGCAGGCAGAGGCAGAGGGAGAAGCAGGCTCCCTGCGGAGCAAGGAGCCTGATGTGGGACTCAATCCCAGAACACGGGGATCATGACCTGAGCTGAAGGCAGCCGCTTAACCAACTGAGCCACCCAGGCGTCCCTATTTTGTTCTTTCAAAGTAGCATAATACTATATGCATTGTTGTTTGGCTTTTTTTTTTTTTTCCACTTAACGTGATGACTTGGAGTTCTTTCTATGGTTAATATAAGGCAAAGTTTCTTAACCCTGGCACTGTAGGTATTTAGGACTATACGATTCTTTGTCTGGAGGCAAGGTGTCCTGTGTATTGTAGAATGTTTAGCAGCATCCCTGGCTCCACTCACTAGATGCCACTAACACTTCCCCCTCTGCCAGTGGTGCCAACCAGAAATGTCCCCATTCATTGCCAAATGTCTCCTGGTGGGCAAAATTGCTCTCAGTTGAAAACCATGGGTATAAAAAGATTTCTTTAATTTTTAAAAAACTGCTGCATGGTATCCAGAGTATGGGTTCCACCACAGTTTATCTATGCTTCTGTTGATGGACATTTAGAATATTCCATTTTATTACCATTAGAAGCAAAACTGCATCTTTACGTGTGACTCCTTTTTTAAAAATCTTTTAAAAAAAAATCATGTTCATCGCCATACAGTATGTCATTAGGTTTTGATGTAGTGTTCTAAGATTCATTGTTTACATGTAACACCCAGTGCTCCATGAAATATACACCCTCCTTAATACCCACCACCGGGCCAACCCATCCCCCCACTGCCCTCTCTTCTAAAACCCTCAATTTGTTTCTCAGAGGCCACAGTCTCTCATGGTTCTTCTCCTGATAGCCCCATTCTTACATGTGACTCTTTCCTCCTTATACTAACATCACTTTAGATTTAAAAAAATCTGTAAATTTAATTTCTGGTTCAAGGAAGAGGCACATTTTATATTTTGATAGATGCTATCAATTTGTCCTTCAAAAGCTTTGTCCATTTCTTCACAGCCTTACCACACTGAATAGTATCAAACCTTCTAAATTTTGCTAGTTAATAGAACTAAAAATTTGTATCTTGTTATATTTCCCTAATTACTAGAAGTTGAAATCTCTGCAGTTCAGTTCCGTTTCTGTGATCTATTCCTATTTCTCGACCCTTAACCATTTTTTTGAGTGGTTGGATTTGTAGTTCTTCATAAGTATTCTGATTCCTAATCTTTCTGCTACTTACATTGCAGATATTTTCTCCTAATCTGTTACTTGTTTTCTAACTTTGTTAACAGAGCCTTTTATGATTACAAATTAAAAATTTTTAATTTTAAAATTCTTAAATTTTAAAATGCTTAACCATTTTAAGCATTTGAATCTTATTTAAGGAAGCCCTCCAAATGTCTGTTATATAATATTTTTTATTTTTATTCCGCCTTTTTTTAAAAAAGATTTTTATTTATTTATTAGAGAGAGAGAAAGGGAAAGAGAGAGTACACAAACGGGGAGCAGTAAGCAGAGGGAGAAGCAGGCTTCGGGCTGAGCAGGGAGCTAGACAGTGGGCTCCATCCCAGGACCCTGGGGTCTTGACTTGAGCTGAAGGCAGCTGCTTAACTGATTGAGCCACCAAGGTGCCCCAAATTTGCATTTCTATCCATGTTAAAATTTATTTAAAAATCTCCTATCTCTCTTTTACATAGAATTCGTGGCATTTGGGCAGGTGGATTTCTGACTATTTTCCCTGTTGCTTTCACCATTCCTGCTCACCATCCGGTGCAGGTAATGGAATAGAGGTGTCCCTCGACAGAGAGCAGAAGATCAGGATTCTGATGCTTTGTAGCCAGTGGCTCCTTTTCAGAGAGCAGAGTCATCATCCTAGTGAAGCCTCTGAATTCCTCCTCCATTTCACTCTGCACCAGCCCCTCTTTGAAGTATACACTGTGTAAGAAGTAGGCCTTTTCTCCTTCCTGGATTAGTCTGGCTGGTTTCCAAAGATACAGTGCCATCACATGTTGGAAAGCATATTCTTGGATTGCAAAACCTGGACGACTAGCTGAAGGCTGGGAGGACCTAGGAGGCAGGGGTTTGAAAGTGCCTCCTGAAAAGGGAACAGCCCATTGCCCAAAGCTTAAGCAGAGATGGAATAAATCAGTGGTTTCCTTCCATCTCATTACCAATTCTGCCCTCACACTGGATGTGTTCAGACCTTTTCATAGTCACTGCAGACTAATTAAACTCTGTACTAAGGAAGGAAAACAATGAAAGGAGTAAAGAGAGCCTGGAAGAATATAAAACTAGTGAGACTGTACATGAAAAAGAACAAAATACAAATAGGAGTGGGCGGTGAAATCGGTTTCTTCCTCTCTGACCCCGTCTCCTACCTCTCCGACCCAGCCTTCTCACTTGGCCCTGGCCACCTGGCTGCCCTGCTTTTTTCTCTACATTGCCATGTGTGTGGCTCTGACCAGAGTGCTTTTCCCCAGGGTTCCAGGCCCACTTGCTCACTTTCTGCAGTCTGGGGACCCAGGGAGCCTGCTATTGAGAGCCCTGTGCCCTGTCTAGGCCATAACACGCCTGCCTGCTGACCTGGCTCAGGTTTCTTTCTTTGCAGCTCCTTGTACCTTCCACTGGGCTGTATTCTCACACCTGGTGCGCACCCTCACTGAGACACATGGATTGCTGTCGCTCCCCCTACTGGAGTGTGAATGGGAAGAGGGGATTTTCTGCTTCTTTGGTTCATGCTGTATTTTCAGGTCTTGGCACCACAGCTGGCACTCAGAACACTTTCGTGCTGAATAATGTCTCCGTTGAGATTAGTCAACTAAGATGTGGGGAAGATAAGGCAGGATATTGTCTTCTTAGGAACCCTGAGGTATTATATTTAAAATGGATATGACATTCTGGGATGAGGTAAATACACTTCTAGTGTATATTTTGTTTGTATCATGTACTGTACATCCTACTTGTGAGAGTTTAAAGGGCATGTTAAATTTGCTGCAGTAAATGCTATTGTCAGTAATTCTGGAGTTTTGTGAGATTGGAAAGCAGAAACTAGGGGAGGCAGCATTATTGTGATAGATTTCCACTGGCCTGTGGCTAGTGTGCAGGTCTTGATGAGGCCAATCATGCAAATCTTTCTGTTTCAGCTCCATCTCAGTAAGATGTGCTTTTAGTCAGAGATTTCTCTTTCTGGGAATAATGGAATCAATAAAAGATTAACAGGATGTTCCTTGAAAACTAACAAGTCAACCAACAGAGTGCATATTTGGGTAAAGGTAATACCTTTCGTTTGTAGTAGCTGTTTCCCAATAATTATGAATATGATCTCTTTATCTTGTGATATTACTATGTGAAAAATAGAATCAACTGTATACAATTTTAATGAATGCTATATATTCACAGAGGGCCAAGTAAAACCTGTGGATCCTGCTTTCCTGTTTTGTGTATTTTGATAGGATGTTTGAATCTTTTTATCATATAAAATGAGAAAAATGAAGTAAATAGAGAGTATTGGATTGAAATTGAATTTGTTTCCAAGTCCTGTCTCAAATTCAATGCTCTTAGTGAGCTTATCCTGAGCTCCTCAACCAGTTTTAAGTTTTCTTACCTTAGAACTAGGAAGGACTTTGGATTTTCCTAAAAATGCTTGCTGGCTTTGTATTCTAATAAACCATATACATGTCCCAGTTGCTCTATGAGATTGTGGTTTTAAAATTTATAGTTGACTCAAAATAAATGTTGAAAATGTCAGCTTCATAATAAGATAAAATGGAATTTTTAAATTATATTTAGGACACAACAAATATTTAGGATAGGAAGATGATTTAACATTTATCAAACTGTGATTAAATACTGGGAAATGAGAGACTGCCTTTTGCTCTCAAAGGGCTCTGGTAAGAAAAAGAACATTAAAGTGAATATCTAGAATACATGGGGAAAATAACAAAATGAGAAATAGTGACCAGAATTTCATTCTTATTTCCAGTATTTAGGTGTTGTGCTATTTCAAAGAGTTCTCACTGCAGAACTGTGGCACAAAAGGAGAGCAAATATACGTGGAAAGACAAATTAATGGAAATTTTCCTTTGAGTGAACAATGCAATTACTGTAATTACTAAGCTGAATATTTAAGCTTTATGAAAAATTTAGTGCTTATAGCATATATATACATTGGCAAGACAACTGCTAGGACTATCCTATTCTGTAATACCTAGTCTTATTCAATGATACTAAGAGTAAAATAAGAATTCACTTGGATTACCTAACAAATAGTCTTGTCTCTAATATTGAGTTGTTTGCATTTTTTTCTTGAAAAATTTTTGGGTGTTTTTGAATATTTCAATGTTGGCCTTAAAAATCAGCTGTGATAGAATCATCAGCTGTGAACTTTATTCAGTAAGGATGATACTCAGGAATGGGTTAACTAATGCTTTCTTGGAAACTTTAATCCAAGTGGGATTTGTAATGCCTTGGCTCTTTGTTTCAGTCTAAAGGTCATCTATTTAACAACTTCACTGACCTAATGAGATACTACTGGAGACTCATTTAGAACTTATCAGTTCAGTGGGAACCCTTATAGTGGATCCAAAAGACACCTTACATTTTTTGATGATTGTGAAATGAAGTGGGAATGGTTTCTAGTGATTGTAAAATGAAAGGGGCTATAGATGATATTTGCAGAAAACACTGCCCATAAAACCATCAGAAAAATAAACTTTCTTTTGGTTAAAAACAGAAAAGCTAAAAAAAAATGTTTCCTGCCAAGCCTAACTTACATGACTTTCCATGGTGGTCATTTTCTTTCTTTTTTTTCTAAAATTTAATTTAATTTACTTTTTTTCAGTGTTCCAAAATTCATTGTTTATGCACCACACTCAGTGCTCTATGTAATACATGCCTCCTTAATACCCACCACCAGGATCACCTAACTTCCCACTCCCCTCCCCTCCAAAACCCTCAGATTGTTTCTCAGAGTCCACAGTCTCTAATGGTTCATCTCCCCCTTCAGTTTCCCCCAACTCACTTCTCCTCTCCATCTCCCAATATCCTCCGTGTTATTCCTTATGCTCCACAAATAAGTGAAACCATTTGATAATTGACTCTCTCTGCTTGACTTATTTCACTCAGCATAATCTAATCCAGTCCCACCCATGTTGGTACAAAAGTTGGGTATTCATCCTTTTTGATGGAGGCATAATACTCCATAGTATATATCGACCATGTCTTCTTTATCAATCGTCTGTTGAAGGGCATCTTTGTTCTTTCCACAGTTTGGTGACTGTGGCCCTTGCTGCTGTGAACATTGGGGTATAGATGGCCCTTCTTTTCACTACGTCTGTATCTTTGGGGTAAATACCCAGTAGTGCAATTTTAGGGTCATAGAGTAGCTTTATTTTTAATTTCTTAAGGACTCTCCACAGTGTTTTTCGAAGTGGCTGCACCAACTTGCATTCCATGGTGGTCATTTTCAAGTTAGTATTCCCTCCCTCCTCCCCCACAGGCAGCAACTAGGTATTTGGACAGACAATAGAGTTTTAGTATTTATTTCTGAAAAGAAATTCAGGAAAAAAATGTCTTAGAAACTGGAATGATTTCCTCTGTTTCCTATCTAAATATTCATATACCTGTTCTTCTGTCTGCCAGGCACATAGTATTGGATACCGGCCTATTACCAAGGATAATGTCAGAATTGCACACTTCTTTCTGCATGTCATGCTTTTATAGGGCATTGACTCTAGAAATAATCACCGACAATTACTACTGTTAGTCACATAGTATGACAGAGACCCTTAGACTATTATCCTTCCATGGCATTTTCATTACAAATCCCATTAAAATGTGATTTACTGTCTCAAGTACTTCATACATTATCCAGAATCGCTGTTCAAGGCTGATATTATAAACCACTCTATACCTTTCTTTTTTGATATATCAAACAAAACTAATAAAGCTCTACTGTCCAGAATCTGTGTATATGTCATAGTAAAAGAATGCCTATTGTGTCTTTAAAAGAAACTAAACCTTTATTTGAGACTGCCTTAAATGGGGACTCATACTTGCTTGCTTCATTTTCTTTATTATTATTTACATTAACCTGCATAGTTGTATTCTCTCAGGGCTCCCCTCTAACCCCCAAGCCCAGGACCTAAGCACATCTGTAAAATGTAGGTTGTCTCAGGACAGGAGCTATATTTTTTGAAACTGTTGTTTTTGTTTATAGTATTTAATGTCCATGGATACAAAGTATGAAGTGATAATGATTATAATGAAGATGTCTCTAGGTTTTAATTCTAATTTATTGTGAGAATCCTAATAATACCAGTGCTTTTAATCTCAAAGATCTCACTGCCTTTTAGATAATGTCATAAACCATCTCAGAATTTCTCCCTTTCCCCTGGTTAGTTCCTGCATATGTATGCAGTGGGCCACAAAATTCAGTTTCTTTAGACAGGACGGAATGCCACAGGTACTTACTTAGAAAAGAACTCCCTTTCCTCCCTCCCTCCCTCCTCTCCTCTTCCTCCCTCCCTTCCTTTTCCTTCTTCCCTCCCTCCTCCTTCCCTCCCTCCTTCCCTTCCTTGCTTTCTTTCTTTCTTATTTATTTATTTCAGAAGGAGAGAGAGAAAGAGAGAGAACACTATGGGAGGGGCAGATGGAGAAGGAGACAAGCGACTCTCTGCTGAGCAGGGGCTTGACTCCCAGGACCCTGAGATCATGACCTAAACTGAAATCAAGAGTTTGGCACTTAACTGACTGAGCCACCGAATACCCCAGAAAAGAACTTTTTAAAGTGCTGAATCACCTCCGGCCTCTGACAGGAGACCAGGCCCTCAGGGCTGTATAACTGAGTGGGCCTGTGGAGTTTCTAGGTTACTATCCACCTTAGTTCCACCTTAGTTTCTCCTTATTACTGGTAGATGATGAAGACTGTCGCTCCCAGGCAAAAACCTGTGGTGTAATTTTTTTTTTTTAGACCTGATCACAGGAAAGAACAAAGACTCAGAGGGAAACTACCCTCCCCATAACCAGGCTTGGTGCACAGCCAATGCATTGTTGTCTCTGAAAGGAGTTCCAGTCAAGGACTCCAGCGCCTGGCTAGCTGCCATGCTCTCATGCATTTCTGGGTTCCTAGCCCAAGTCCCTCCATTTAGGGGCTTCTTTACTGGGGGACTTTGGCAGAACTGTTCTCCCAGTGCCTCTGCTAAGATCTCTTTATCCAGCGGAGGGAGGAAAGCCTTGAAAACAATATTCTCCATCCTGACCAGTTCTTGGTACTTTTTCATTTCTAACTCTTCCCACTCTTTCTCCTTCTAGCCTCTAGGCTTTTAAAATTTCAGGAACCTTTTATTTGGGACTGTTTTGGCAGTGAGATAATTCCCCACATCTGGGCTGATCCACCTGATCTCGACTCAGTTATGATCCATGGGGAAAAATGGAATAGTGAGGGAGCTGGCACTTAAATCCTATTTGACTTCTTGTTTACACTATCACAGTAAATGATTAAAGTCTTGATCGTTTTCATTTTGGCTTGTCATCTTAATTGACAGTACCACTTAATCTGACATCTGGCAGCGCAGCTCAACTGAGCGTAGCTCTTGATAGTTGACATTACTTTCGTGTAGAATCACCTCACCCAGTTTCACATCTGAATTCTAAACATTAGATTTCAAACCAGAAATCTAACCATTGAACCATGCCTTGGAGAAGTATACAGAGAAAGGGACTCTACTCTCGACTATTACTAGGATAATTGTTTTTGTTGTGAAGCCAATCCTAATTATTGGTGGTAAGACTCATCCCTGAACTGTGTTCTTTCATCTGTCTGCCATGCCCACTTAACCTTTGATATAGATAGAAATTTTAGCCAATAATATCTCTAATTAAATAATAATAATGTTTATTGAATGAATGCTTGGTGCCACACACTATGCTGGGAAGATAGTAATAAAAAATCTCACAAGTTCTGTATAAAATCTTGGAGGAAAATGTGGGTGGGTAATGCTTAATTAGATGAGCACAGTATTATGTTTGCAGGAGATCCATTCTTTACAATAGCAGGGTGCTGGTTAGTGACTGGTACATATGGAGATGGCAGGTGGAAGACTCTGGGTGGCTGGCAAAATTTAGGTAGCATCATTATTCTGGCCACGTAGGATGGAGCCCAGGGTATGGTACTAATTTCATTGAAATGTCAGATGGGAAACAAATAAGATTAGTCCTATAAATAGAAGAAATATGGTAGGTATCAGGAAAAGTTTTTGTGATATGGGGAACTGTTAGTATATTAATGTATGGTCAGCCAGACTAATCCCATAAACAGACTCTAACCCTAAACCTTCCACCTTCATCCTTGTACATACAACCAGAGACTGGTAGACAAAGCAGTGAGGTTGCTGATCTCCCGCCTTGGTGAATATTGGCTTATGAACTGTAACAGGAGGAAGGCATCAATCACTCTAGTTGTATAGCTAGTAAATGGGACAGAAGTTTGAGGAGTTACTGAGAGCTCAATTAATGACTGGTAATGTTGAGTGAAAAGGTATGGATCTTAATATGTTTAAGTACAAGGACTTCTGCTTCCTGCTTTGAGTAGAAAGTTGCAAAAAACTATTGTTTCCACTGTGAGAACAACCAGATAAATTCTAATAGCAAAGAGCTAATTAATCATAAGTGCATTAAATTCTAGAAAGGGATCAATCCTTCATCAAGGCTGTTTCTGTCCCTTGGGGAATGGCAAAGGAGGTATCCATCCAACTTAAACTGGGTAAAATGAAACCAGGTGAAATTTTAATAAACATTTAACAAAGCTTTCTGTTTTGTTTTTTGGATTAAACCCTAAGAAGCCCTAGTCAGAAAGAAAAGCTATACCTGCCTTCCAATTCTGGCCTATTGAAAGTACAGAGACAGCATGCTAAAGGTGGGGGCACATAGGGGAGCTAAAATTACCTTGAGGCACACAATAGCTTCTTAGGGTTTAGGGGAAATCAAGTGCATGTCACCTGTAGTGCACTGAAGGCTGGAGGCAGAGCAGGAGAGCTGAGAGAAACCCCTCTGGTACACCGGAAGTTTACTAATTGTGAAGCAGTGGTCCACTGAAAACAGTAAGCTGGAGAAAGATGTTCAGAGCTTAGAACAGAGCAGAGGGATTCCTCAGAGGTCTTAAAAGCTGATGAGTAGATTATAAAGCATTGAGAAACCTTTGAAGCATTACTGCGGTTCAAATCACAATTCCTGATCCTGCCATTAAAATATTGGAAGCCATTGGTTACTAGAATTTAAGTAGATTCTGAAACAAATCTAAACAGCTCAAACAAAACAAATCAGCTCAACTACAGATTAGGTTGACTCAGCATGGAACTAGCATAGTATAACTTCTGCTGCGTTCTGTTGGTCAAAGCCAGTTAACAAGGCCAGTGTGGATTCAGAGGTAAGAAAAACTCTGTCTCTTGATGTGAGCAGTAGCATGTATGGAGAGGAGACAAATTGTTGAGTCCATATCTATAGAGTAATTATGATATTAAGCAGTGCATTTGTAAATAATCCACAGTTTTAAGAATGAGCCATAGTTTTAAGTAAGCCAGAAGAAATTAGAAAACTTAAAGAAACTTAATAAGAAAACTTAAAGAAAATGCAGTCTATCAAAATTTGTGCAATGCAGCTAACACTGTACTTAGAGGATAATTTGTAATGTTAAGTGCTTATACAGTTAAAAAACTGAATGTGACACCTGAAATCATAAAACTCTCTAGAAGAGAACATGGGCAGTGATTTCTCTGACATTGATCATAGCAACTTTTTTCTAGACATGTCTCCTTAAGGCAAGGGAAACAAAAGTAAAAATAAACTATTGGGACTACATCAAAATAAAAAGCTTCTGCACAGCAAAGGAAACAACCAACAAAACAAAAAGACAGCCTACTGAATGGGAGAAGGTATTTGCAAATGATACCCGATAAGGGGTTAGGATCCAAAATATATAAAGAACGTACACCACTCAACATGCACACACACAAAAATAACAATAATCGAATTAAAAATGTGTGGAAGGCATGAACAGACATTTCATAAGAAGACTTGCAGATGGCCAACAGACATATGAAAAAGTGTTTAACACTGATCATCAGGGAAATGCAAATCAAAACAATGATATATCATCTACACCTGTCAGAATGGTTAAAATCAAGACCACAAGAAACAAGTGTTAGTAAGGATGTGGAAAACAGGACCCTCATGCACTGTTGGTGGGAATGCAAACTGGCATAGCCATCTTGGAAAACAGTATGGAGATTCCTCAAAAAATTAAAAATTGAATTACCATACAATTCAGTAATTCCATTACTGGTTATTTCCCCCAAAGAACACAAAAACACAAAAAGATGTATGCACCCCTCTGTTTATTGCAGCAGTATTTACAATAGAAAAGATATGGAAGCAGCCCAAGAGTCAGTAGATGAATGGATAAAGAAGTGGTTTATACAGACAATGGAATATTACTCAGCCACAAAAAAGAATACAGTCTTGACATTTGCAACAAAACAGATGGATCTGGAGAATATAATTCTAAGTGAATAAGTCAGTCAGAGAAAGACAAATACCATATGATTCCACTCATATGTGGAATTTAAGAAACAAAACAAATGAACAAAGAAAAAGACAAAAATGAGACTCTTAAATACAGAGAACAAACTGGTGGTGACCAGAGGGGAGGTGGATGGAGGAGTAGGTACAATAGGTGAAAGGTCGTAAGAGCACACTTACTGTGGGGCGCCTGGGTGGCTCAGTGGATTAAGGCCTCTGCCTTCGGCTCAGGTCATGATCTCAGGTTCCTGGGATCGAGTCCTGCATGGGGGGGGGGGGGTCTCTGCCCAGCAGGCAGCCTGCTTCCTCCTCTCTCTCTGCCTACTTGTGATCTCTATCTGTCAAATAAATAAATAAATTCTTTAAAAGCACACTTATTGTGATAAACACTGAGTAATGAATGTATAGTATGTTAACTCACTATATCATACACTTGAAACCAATATAACTATATGTTAACTCTACTGAAATTAAAAAATACTATTATGAAGAGAGATGGACTGCAAATGATAAAGTAAGTGGAGTAAAATATTAACAGTTTGTGCATTGGATATGCATGTGTCTTGACACTATGCTTATTTGTGAAGGTTTTCTGCTAACTTGAAATTATTAACAAATAAAAAGTTAAATTAAGACAATAATCTGTGGAATGCAGGTAGCATGATAATGTTAATGTTACAAATTTGTAACGTTAAGTGCTTATACAGTTGACCCTTGAACAGTGTGGAGCTAAGGGGTGCCAACCCCATGCACGTTGAAAATTCATGTGCAACTTTTGACTCCCCCAAAGATAACTTAGACTAATAGCCTTCTGTTGATTGGAAGTCTTACTGATAAAATAGTCTATTAACACCTATTTCATATATGTATTATATACTTATAATAAAGTAGGTATATTGCAAGAAAGTAAGTTCTTACAATAAAGTAAGCTAAGGAAAACAAAATGTTCTTAAGAATATCGTAAGGAAGAGAAAATATATTTACAGTATTTATTGAAAAAAAAATCCATGTATAAGTGGATCCATGCAGTTCAAACCCATGTCTTTAAAGGGTCAACTGTATTAGAAAATACAAAAAAAAGTTTAAAAATTAATGACTTAGTTTCCAGTTTAAGAAAATAGAAAAACAAGAGCAAGTTAAATCCAAAGTAAGAAGAAAGCAGTTAAAAAAGATAAGAGCACAAATTAGTGAATTTTAAAGTGGACAAACTATAATACAGAACATCAACTAAGAAGCCAAAAGCTAGTTCTTTGAGAAGATTAAGAAAATCAATAAAACTATAGCAAGACAGCATAAAAGAAAAAGAGAAAACCCCCCGGTAATTATGAATACAAAGAATGAAAATGGGACATCACTGCAAGGATAATACAGGAATGTTATAAACAATTTTATGCTAGCAAATTTGACTGTTTAGATAAAATGAATAAATTTGTTGATAGACATATATTACCAAAGCAGAGTCAAGAATAAACAGAATGAAGAGCTCTATATCAATGGAAGAAATTGAACTTGTAATAAATCACAAGAAAACCCCAGGACCACATATTTTTATGAATTCTATTAAATATCTAAGGAAGAGAATGCCTACTAATCTCACACAAACTTCTCCAAAATATGGAGGAGGAGAACACTCTTCCTAATGTATTTTGGTCATATCCCTGATATCAAAACCTAAAAAGGATATTTTAAGATAAGAAAAACACAGATTAATATCCCTCATGAACATAGGCACAGAAATCTTTAGTAAAATATTAGCAAATAAAATCTAAAAATGTGTTAAAATTAGAATATATTCTATATAAACATTCTATGGCCATCCATTGAACCAAGGTAAACATTGTTATTGTAAACGGGTTTCAGATGATTACAATGACAAAAAAAAAATCATGATGATAGAGATACCTTTCAGTTATCAGAATCACAAAATCAGTTGCTGGGTGAGACTTTTTTTTTTTTAAATTAACTTTTAATTTTTTTTTTCTTGAGAGAGAAAGAGCACTTGAGAGTTTTCCCTCCCCTCCCTTCTCCTCCTTTCTTCCCTTTTTCCTTCCCTTTCCTTTCCTCCTTCCTTCTCTCTCTCTCTCCCTCTCTCTCATTCTCTCATCTTTTATCTACAATCTATCAGGTTAGAATTATTCCACTTTCTTTCTTTTTTTTTTTAAAGGATTTTATTTCTTTATTTGATATAGATAGAGCACAAGTAGGCAGAGTGGCAGGCAGAGGCAGAGGGAGAAGCAGGCTCTCCACCGAGCAGGGAGCCCCATGTGGGGCTCGATCTCAGGACCCTGTGACCCTGTGACCATGACCCAACCATGAGCCTAACCGACTGAGCCACGCAGGCGCCCCTCCACTTTTTTTAATCATGTCCTTGTTATTTATTGGCAAGTCTCAGTACACTTTCTCTGTCAACATTAGTGCTTCCTAAAATATGTTGATTCTTAATTCTGTGGGCTTTTTTTTTTTTTTTTTTTTTT